>CM032163.1:27310699-27596712 GCA_018901935.1 Pugionium cornutum
AATTTTATAAATGAAGCATAATGCATGGTATCACACAGTTTTGGATATATTGGATATATTGGATTACTTGGAAGCTTCGTTGTCTCTATTTCTATCTCAAATTTTGTTAAATACATAAAATTGAGCTTGTTTAACGTTGGAATTAGATTCCTGTCATTCTAAGCTCTAAATCAAAAGTTAGATACGATTTAGTACGGACAAGTCAAGTTGATCGGCCAGTTATGATTATTCTAAACTGATTTTTGATGCTCATTGAGGAAAGGCTTATATATGAAGCATAATACATGGCAGCATGCACTTTGGGATAGATTCGATTAGTTGGATGCTTTGTCGTCTCTACTTCTGTCTCAAATTTTGTCAAAATATAGAAAATTTATCTATCTTAATGTTGACACTAGACTCGTGTAATTATGAGCTCAAAATCAAAAGTTACGAAGGATTTAGTGCAGACATGTTAAGTTGATCGGCCAGTTAATATGATTATTTTAAACTGATCATTGGTGCTCATTGAGTAAATGCTTATTAATGAAGGATAATGCATGGCATCACACAATTTTGGATATACTGGATTACTTGGACGCTTTGTCATGTCTTTTTCCGTCTCAAATTTTGTCACAATATAGAAAATTGAGCTACCTTAACGTGGCCACTGGATTCGTGCCATTTTGAGCTCTAAATCAATAGTTACTTACGACTTAGTGCGGACATGTCAAAATGATCTACCAGTTAAAGTGATCATTCCGAACTGATCATTGGTGCTCATTAAGTAAAGGATTAGAAATGAAGCATAATGCATGGAATCAAGGAGTTTGGATAGATTGGATTACTTGGACGATTTGTCGTCTCTATGTTTTTGTCAAATTTTTTCAAAATACAGAAAATTGAGCTAGCTTAAACTAGGCATTGGATTCGTGTCATTCTGAGCTCTAAATCAAAAGTTACAAACGATTTAGTACGGATATTTGGCAAGACTATCAGCCTATTAATATGATTATTCTAAACTGATCATTGGGTCTCATTGAGTAAATGCTTATAAATGAAGCATAATGCATGGCATCACGCAGTTTGGGAGAGGTTGGATTTCTTGTACGCTTTGTCGTGTCTACTTCCGTCTAAAAATTTGTCAAAATATAGAAAATTTATCTAGCTTAAAGTAGGCACTGGATTCATGTCACTATGAGCTCAAAATCAAAAGTTACGGAAGATTTAGTGCGGACATGTCAATTTGGTCGGCCAGATAATATGATTATTCTAAACTGATCATTGGTTCTCATTGAGTAAAGGCTTATAAATGAAGCACAATGCATGGCATCACACGGTTTTGGATAGATTGGATTACTTGGACGCTTTGTCGTGTCTATTTCTGTCTCAAATTTTGTCAAAATATAGAAAGTTTAGCTAGCTGAACATGTGCTTTGGAATCGTGTCATTCTAAGCTCTTAATCAAAAGTTATGGACGATTTAGTGCGGACATGTCAAGTTGATCGGCCAGTTCAAGTGATCATTATAAAATGATCATTGGTGATAATTGAGTAAAGGCTTATAAATGAAGCATAATGCATGGCATCACACAGTTTTTGATAGATTGGATTACTTGGCCAATTTGTCCTAATTAGTTTTGTCTCAAATTTTGTCATAATTTAGAAAATTGAACTAGCTTAATGTGGGCATTGGATTCCTCTTATTCTGAGATATAAATCAAAAATTATGGATGATTTAGTGCAGACATGACAAGTTGATCGGATAGTTAAAATGATCATTCTAAACTGATCATTGGTGCTCATTAAGTAAAATCTAATAAATGGAAAATAATGCATGGCATCATGCAATTTGGTATTGATTGGATTACTTGGACACTTTGTTGTATCTATTTTCGTCTCAAACGTTCTCAAAATATAGAAAATTGAATTAGTTTAACGTGGACTCTGAATTCGTTTCATTCTGAGCTCTAAATATAAAGATACGGACGATTTAGTGCGGACATGTCAAGTTGATTGGCCAGTTAAATTGATAATTCTAAACTGATCATTGGTGCTCATTGAGTAAAGTCTTGTAAATGAAGCATAAAGCATAGTATCACACAGTTTGGATATATTGGATTACTTGGAAGCTTTGTTGTCTCTATTTATGTCTTAAATTTTGTTAAATACATAAAATTGATCTAGCTTAACATTGGAATTGTATTCGTGTCATTCTAAGCTCTAAATCAAAAGTTAGAGATGATTTAGTGCGGGCAAGTCAAGTTGATCAGCCAGTTAATATGATTATTCTAAACTGATCTTTGGTGCTCATTGAGTAAAGGCTTATAAATGAAGCATAATGCATGGCAGCACGCAATTTGGAATAGATTGGATTACTTGGACGCTTTGTCGTCTCTACTTCTGTCTTAAATTTTCTGAAAATATAGAAAACTTATCTAGCTTAATGTTGGCACTGGACTTGTGTCATTATAAGCTCAAAAAAATGTTACGGACGATTTAATGCAGAAATGTTAAGTTGATCGGCCAGTTGTTATGATTATTCTAAACTGATCATTGGTGCTCATTAAGTAAATACTTACTAATGAAGCATAATCCATGGCATAACACAATTTTGGATAGACTGGATTACTTGGATGCTTTGCCGTGTCTATTTCCCTCTCAGATTTTGTCACAATATAGAAAATTTAGCTAGCTTCACGTGGGCACAGGATTCGTGTCATTCTAAGCTCTAAATGAAAAGTTACGTACGACTTAGTACGGACATGTCAAGTTGATCTGCGAGTTAAAGTAATCATTCTGAACTGATCATTGGTGCTCATTAAGTAAAGGCATAAAAATGAAGCATAATGCATGGCATCAAGGAGTTTGGATAGATTGGATTACTTGAACGCTTTGTTGTCTCTATTTTTTTCTCAAATTTCGTCAAAATACAGAAAATTGAGATAGCTTAACGTAGGCATCTGATTCGTGTCATTCTGAGCTCTAATTCAAAAGTTACAAACGATTTAGTGCGTATATGTGTCAAGTTTATCGGCCTGTTAATATGATTATTTTAAACTGATCATTGGGTCTCATTGTGTAAATTCTTATAGATGAAGTATAATGCATGCCATCACGCAGTTTGGGAGAGATTGGATTACTTGTACACTTTGTCGTCTCTACGTTCATTTCAAAATTTGTTCAAAATATAGAAAATTTATCTAGCTTAAAGTAGATACTGGATTCGTGTCATTCTGAGATCAAAATCAAAAGTTACTGACGATTTAGTGCGTACATGTCAATTTGATCGGCCAGTTAATATGATTATTCTAAACTGATCATTGGTGCTCATTGGGTAGAGGCTTAGAAATGAAGCATAATGCATGGCATCACACAGTTTTGGATAGATTGGATTACTTGGACGGTTTTTCGTGTCTATTTCTATCTCAAATTTTGTCACAATATAGAAAATTAAACTAGCTTAATGTGGCCATTTGATTCGTGTCATTCTGAGCTATAAATCAATCGTTGTGGACGCTTTAGTGTAGACATCACAAGTTGATCCACCAGTTAAGATGATCATTTTAAACTGATCATCGGTGGTCAATGAGTAAAAGCTTAATAATAAAAAATTATTCATGGCATCACGCAGTTTGGAATGGATTGGATTACTTGGACGCTTTGTCGTATCTATTTCCGTCTCAAATTTTGTTCCAATATAGAAAATTGAGCTAGCTTATCGTGGGCATTCGATTCGTGTCATTCTAAGCTCCAAATCAAAAGTTACGGATGATTTAATGCATATATGTAAGGTTGATCGGCCAGTTAAAGTGATCATTCTAAACTGATCATTTGTGCTCCATGAGTAACGGCTTATAAATGAAGCATAATGCATGGCATCACACAGTTTTAGATAGATTGGATTACTTGAACGCTTTTTCATACCTATTTCTATCTCAAGTTTTGTAACAATATAGAAAATTGAACTAGCTTAATGTGGGCATTGGATTCGTGTCATTCTGAGGTATAAATCAAAAGTTATGGACGATTTAGTGCAGACATGAAAAATTCATCAGCTAATAAGAATGATCATATTAAACTGATCATTGGTGCTCATTGAGTAAAAGCTTAATAATGAAAATAATATATGCCATCATGCAGTTTGGGATGGATTGGATTATTTGGATGCCTTGTCGTATCTATTTCTATGTCCAATTTTTTTTTACAATTTAGAAAATTGAGCTAGCTTAACGTGGGTATTGGATTCATATCATTATGAGCTCTAAATCAAAAGTTACGGGTGATTTAATGCGGACATGTAAAGTTGATCAGCAAGTTAAAGTGATCTTTGTAAATTGATCATTCGTGGTCATTAAGTAAAGGCTTATAAATGAAGCATATTGCATGGCATCAAGGAGTTTGGATAGATTGGATTATTTGGACGTTTTGTTGTCCTTATACCTGTCTCAAATTTTGTCAAAATATAGAACATTGAGCTACGTTGACGCTTGCATTGGATTCGTTTCATTATGAGCTCAAAATCAAAAGTTACGTACGATTTAGTGCGGACATGTCAAGTTGATCAGCTAGTTAAAATGATTATTCTAAACAGATCATTAGTGCTCATTAATTAAAGGCTTATAAGTGAAGCATAAAGCATGACATCAAGCGGTTTTGATAAATTGGATTACTTGGATGCTTTTTCGTCTGTATTTATGTCTCAAATTTTGCCTTATTATAGAAAATTGAGCTCGCTTAACGTGAGCATTGGATTCGTGTCATTCTGAGCTCTAAATCAAAAGTTATGGAAAATTTAGTGCGGACATGACTAGTTGATCGGCAAGTTAATATGATTATTCTAAACTGATCATTGGTGCTCCTTGAGTAAAGGCTTAAAAATGAAGCTCAACACATGGCATCACACAATTTTGGATAGATTGGATGACTTGGACGATTTTTCATGTCTATTCTGTCCCAAATTTTGTTACAATAAAGAAAATTGAGCTAGCTTAACGAGGGCATTGGATTCGTGTCATTATGAGCTCAATATCAAAAGGTACTGACGATTTAGTGTAGACATGTCAAGTTGATCGGCCAGTTAATATGATTATTCTAAACTGATCATTGGTACTCATTGAGTAAAGGCTTATAAACGAAGCATAATGCATTGCATCAATCAGTTTGGGATAGATTGGATTACAAGGACACTTTGTCATCTCTACTTCTGTCTCAAATGTTGTCAAAATATAGAAAATTTATCTAGCTTAACATGGGCACTGTCTCCGTGTCATTCTGAGCTCAAAATAAAAAAGATAGGGAAGATTTGCGGACATGTCAAGTTGATCGGCCAGTTAATATGATTATTCAAAACTGATCATTGGTGCTCGTTGAGTAAAGGCATATAAATGAAGTTTAATGCATGGCATGACACAATTTTGGATAGATTGGATTATTTGGACACTCTGTCGAGTCTATTTGTGTCTCAAAAGTTTTTGACAATATAGAAAATTGAGCTAGCTTAATGTGGGCATTGGATTTGTTTCATTATGAGCTTAAAATCAAAACTTACGAACGATATAGACATGTCAAGTTGAGTGGCCAGTTAAAGTGATCATTCTAAACTGATCATTGTTGCTGATTAAGCTAAGGTTTATAAATGAACCATAATGCATGACATCACGCACCTTTGGATTGATTGGATTACTTGGAAGCTTTGTCGTATTATATTTAAATCTCAAATATAGAGAATTGAACTAGATTAATGTGGGCACTGGATTCGTATCATTCTGAGCTATAAATCAAAAGATATGGACGATTTAGTGCAGACATGAAAAAATCATCGGCCAGATAAAATGATCATTCTAAACTTATCATTGCTGGTCATTGAGTAAAAGCTTATAAATTAAAAATAATGCATGGCATCACGCAGTTTAGGATGGATT
The DNA here is from genome assembly GCA_018901935.1 of Pugionium cornutum. Taxonomy (NCBI): domain Eukaryota; kingdom Viridiplantae; phylum Streptophyta; class Magnoliopsida; order Brassicales; family Brassicaceae; genus Pugionium; species Pugionium cornutum. The sequence continues at coordinate 27,316,602 of CM032163.1, forward strand.
CTATTACATGGACGCTTTTTCATATCTATTTTTGTTTCAAAATTTGTCACAATATAGAAAATTTAGCTAGCTTAATGTGGGCACTAGACTCGTGTCATTCTGAGCACTAAATCAAAAGTTATAGACGATTTAGTGCGGACATGTCAAGTTAATCGGCCAGTAAAAGTGATCATTCTAAACTGATCATTAAGTAAAGGCTTATAAATGAAGCATAATGCATGGCATCAAGCAGTTTCGATAGATTGGATTACTTGGGCGCTTTGTCATCTCTATTTATGTCTTAAATTATGTCACAATATAGAAAATTGAGCCAAATTAATGTGAGCATTGGATTTGTGTCATTTTGAGCTCTAAATCAAAAGTGACAGAAGATTTAGTGTGGACATGTCAAGTTGATCGGCCAGTTAAAGTGATCATTCTAAATTGATCATTAAGTAAAGGCTTAAAATGAAGCATAACGCATGGCATCAAGCAGTTTCGATAGATTGGATTACTTGGGCGCTTTGTTGTCTCTATTTCTGTCTTAAATTATGTCACAATATAGAAAATTGAGCCAGATTAAAGTGAGCATTGGATTCATGTCATTCTGAGCTCTAAATCAAAAGTGACAGAAGATTTAGTGCGGACATGTCAAGTTGATCGGCCAGTTAAAGTGATCATTCTAAACTGATCATTGGTGGTCATTGAGTAAAGACTTATAAACGAAGCATAATGAACTCCATCACACAGTTTTGGATAGATTTGATTAATTGGACGATTTGTCGTATGTATTTTTGTCTCAAATATTGTTATAATATAGAAAATTAAGCTACCTTAACGCGGTCACTGGATTCATGTGTTTCTGAGCTCTAAGTCAATAGTTAAACACGATTTAGTGCAGACATGTCTAGTTGATTGGCCAGTTAAAGTTATCATTCTAAACTTATCATTGGTGCTCATTAAGTAAATGCTTATAAATGAAGCATAAAGCATGGTATCACGCAGTTTTGGATAGATTGGATTACTTGAACGCTTTGTCATATCTAGTTCTAACTCAAATTTTGTCGCAATATAGAAAATTGAACTAGCTTAATGTGGGCATTGGATTTTTGTCATTATGAGCTATAAACTAAAAGTTATGAACGATTTAGTGCAAAATGACAAGTTGATCGGGCAGTTAAAATGATCATTCTAAACTTCTCATTGGTGCTCATTGAGTAAAGGCTAATAAATGATGCATAAAGCATGGCATCACGCAGTTTGGGATAGATTGGATTACTTGGACGCTTTGATGTCTCTATTTCTTTCGTCAATTATGTCAAAATATAGAAAATTGATCTAGCTTAATGTGGGCATTGGATTCATGTCATACTGAGCTCTAAATCAAAAGTTACGGACGATTTAGAGCGGACATGTGAAATTGATTGGCCAGTTAAAGTGATCATTCTAAGCTGATAATTGGTGCTCATTAAGTAAAGGCTTAAAAATGAAGCATAACGCATGGCATCAAGGAGTTTGGATAAATTGGATTACTTCGACGATTTGTCCTCTCTATTTCTGTCTAAAATTTTGTCAAAATATAGAAAACTGAGCTAGCTTAACGTATGCATTGGATTCGTGTTATTCTAAGCCCTAAATCAAAAGTTATGAAAGATTCAGTGCAGACACGTCAAGTTGAATGGCCAGTTAAAGTGATCATTCTATAAAAATCATTGGTACTCATTAAGTAAAGGCTTATAAATGAAGCATAATGCATGACATCACACAGTTTTGGATAAATTGGATTACTTGAACGCTTTGTCGTCTCTATTTCAATGTCAAATTTTGTCAAAATATAGAAAGTTGAGCTAGCTTAACATGTGCATTGAATTCGTATCATTCTAAGCTCTAAATTAAAAGTTACGGACGATTTAGTGCAGACATGTCAAGTTGATCGGCCAGTTAAATTGATCAGTGTAAAATGATCATTGGTGCTCATTGAGTAAAGGCTTATAAATGAAGCATAATGCATGGCATCAAACAGTTTTTGATAGATTGGATTACTTGGGCGCTTTGTCCTATCTAGTTTTGTCTCAAATTTAGACATAATATAGAAAATTGAACTAGTTTAATATGGGCATTGGATTCCTGTCATTCTGACCTATAAATAAAAATCTAGGAATGTTTTAGTGCAGACATGACAAGTTGATCGGCTAGTTAAAATGATCATTCTAAACTGATCATTGGTGCTCATTGAGTAAAAGCTTAAAAATGAAAAATAATGCATGGCATCACGCAATTTGGGATTGATTGGAATACTTGGACACCTTGCTGTATCTATTTTTGTCTCAAACTTTCTCAAAATATAGAAAATTGAGCTAGTTAAACGTGGGCTTTGGTTTCGTTGATTCGCTCTAAATCAAAAGTTACGAATGATTTAGTGCGGACATGTCAAGTTGATCAGCCAGTTAAATTGATCATTCTAAACTGATCATTGGTGCTCATTGAGTAAAGTCTTATAAATGAAGCATAATGCATGGTATCACACTTTGGATATATTGGATTACTTGGAAGGTTAGTTGTCTCTATTTCTATCTCAATATTTTTTAAATATAGAAAATTGAGCTAGCTTAACATTGAAATTGGATCCGTGTCATTGTAATCTCTAAATCGAAAGTTAGAGACGATTTAGTGCGGACAAGTCAAGTTAATCGGCGAGTTAATATGATTATTCTAAACTGATCTTTGGTTCTAATTGAGTAAAGGCTTATAAATGAAGCATAATGCATGGCATTACGCAGTTTGGGATAGATTGGATTACTTGGATGCTTTGTCGTCTCTACTTCTGTCTCAAATTTTTTTCAAAATATAGAAAATTTATCTAGTTTAATGATGGCACTGGACTCGTGACACTATGAGCTCAAAATCAAAAGTTACAAACGATTTAGTGCGGACATGTTAAGTTGGTCGGCCAGTTAATATGATTATTCTAAACTGATCATCGGTGCTCATTGAGTAAAGGCTTATTAATGAAGCATAATGCATGGCATCACACAATTTTGGATAGACTGGATTACTTCGACGCTTTGTCGTGACTATTTATGTCTCAAATTTTGTCACAATATAGAAAATTGAGGTAGCTTAACGTGGGCACTGGATTCGTGTCATTCTGAGCTCTAAATCAAAATTTACGTCGATTTAGTGCGGACATGTCAAGTAGATCGGTTAGTTAAAGTGATCAGTCTGAACTGAGGTGCTCATTAAGTAACGGCTTAGAAAGGAAGCATAATGCATGGCATCAAGGAGTTTGGATAGATTGGATTACTAAGACGCTTTGTCGTCTCTATTTTTGTCTCAAATTTTGTCAAAATATTGAAAATTGAGCTAGCTTAACATAGGCCTTTTATTCGTGTCATTCGGAGCTCTAAATCAAAAGTTAAAGACGATTTAGTGCGGATGTGTGACAAGTTTATCGGCTTGTTAATATGATTATTCTCAACTGATCATTAGGTCTCATTGAGTAAATGCTTTTAAATGAAGCATAATGCATGACATCACGCAGTTTGGGAGAGATTGGATTACTTGTAGCTTTGTCGTCTCTACTTCCGTCTAAAAATTTGTCAAAATATAGAAAATTTATCTAGCTTAAAGTACCTGTCATTCTGAGCTCAAAATCAAAAGGTACGGATGATTTATCGCGGACATGTCAATTTGATCGGCCAGTTAATATGATTATTGTAACACCCCCGATCCTCAGTAAGGATCGGTTGGGCGAGCTGGTCGGCAGTTGGGCGAGCTGGCCGGCAGCAGGGAGAGCTGGCTGGCAGCTGGGCGAGCTGGCCGGCAGTTGGGTGAGCTGGCCGGCAGTTGGGTGAGCTGGCCGGCAGTTGGACGAGCTGGTTGGTAGCTGGGCCAACTGGCCAGCTAGCATTGGCTCGGGCAGTTGGTGCCGAATCAGTGCCACGACCAGGCACAACGGTTCGACTACAAACGTTGATTGGTCGAACAAAAGCCGTGACTGTTCATGAAAACCGACCACGTGCCCTATAAATATAAGGCTTAGGGTCAGTACAAGGCACGCTGGAGAGGAAAAATCATAGAATTTTTCTAAGGCAATATTCGATAAGTGTTAGAACGAGTGAGGTAGAGATCGTGAACCTTGGATCAGGAAACCAACAGTGACGGTACGCGATTAAGGGCTAAACGTGGTCGAGGTGAGTAATCCCTTACCCTTTCATACTTGGATTCCTCTTTGGTGGTGGTTCGGCGAGCAAGGGAATCGAAGGGGGGATAGTTGGGTAAACTGGGCCGAGTGGTCAGGATTGGGTGAAACCTTCCCGGTCAGATAATCGGCCTGGCCTGCCCATAGACCGAATCGAGTCTTTCAGGGCAAGTATCGGCTGGCCAAAGAATTCGGGTGATTCCTACCTTGGCCGGTTGGTCAATCGGATCTGTCCAAGACCGAACCGAGTGTGTCTTGGTCGAATTTTAAGCTAAACTCAGAGAATTGACGGGCTTTGCATGAGTTGCATTCATTCATGCATTTTCTAAAGCCTTATCGAGTAATGTTGGCTAAGTCCAGGATAATTATGTGGCTTTGGCCTTTTTCAGGAAAAGATGGTGATCGTGGAAAGGATTTGGCTTGAGCGCAAGGCTGGTGGCCCGAGTATATGGGTGGTGTATTGGTCTGGGTAGTTAGGATCGTTTGAATGTGTAAGCCTTCGGGCAAACTATCATGTTGTAACGAATCATATTCTTATACTTAAATAAAAATCCGGATCTTTTATATTATGACTCTAACAAATGACTCTAAAAACTAATGAATCTCAGAATAACTAAAATTCGGACTTAGACTAAATAAAGGACCCTACAATATGGACCTTAGACTCGGAATTCCTTGGTGAATCCGAAAGGGGCCAACCTCTTCGGACTGATAATCCGGGAAGGGTGTTTGAAGTTGGTATCAGAGCATGCTTGGTCCTAGGACGGGTTATATGTGGGTTAAATAGACACCACTCATTGGGCACCAGGTCTTGCGCATGTTAAATGTTGAGACTAACTAAACGGTTTTGCAGATGGGCAAGAGTGGCAAGACTGGGAAAAGCAAGAAGGATAAGGCAAGAGGTGGTGAACCAAGCCAAAATATTGGAGCCTTGCCAAATCCGAATTTAATTGAGCCTTGTACGGCGCATGTTGCGGCAACTGAGCAGGACCATCTGGAAGGTGAGTGATGAGGACATCAGGTCGTACATCCAGCCAGGAGACCAGACTGGCCGACCAGGAAGCTTGCCCAAGACAACAGGACCATCTGGCGCGCCTGCCGGACCAGACAGTACCGCCGGACCTTCGACCTATAGGACCAGACCGGTCAACATCGCCGGCGGAGAGGCCCAAGCTTCCGGCACACTTGGTGGGGACGTGAATGACACCGCCGGTCCCCCTGATGACACCACCGACTCCGGGATCAACTTGGCCGGTCCTGAAGTCATTCCGGCCAGTACCGCGCACAATCCAGCCGGTACAGGCCATCCAGCCGAGTACACGCACACTTCCACTTCTACACAAGAGGACTCGGACCAAATGAGCTACCAGCTCCAGGACATGCACTTAGAGGAAGTATCTACACCAGTGGTACCTCCAGGAGCAATGACAAGAAGCAGATCAAGAGCACTCTTCCACAAATTCAGCTTATGGGTCGACAAGCTTCTAGAGGAAGAGCAGCTAAGGACAATGGGCCAGAAGAGCAAATTAGAGTCCAAAGGCTTCTCAACAACACAAGGAACATCAGAGACTTGGGCTTTAGTGGCAAGAGAGGTCAGGGCCCAAAGATATTTAACCCTACTCCAAGTCGAAGACTAGGAGCAAGGCGCGTGCATGCCACAAGGACGACCACCTTCCATTTCTTGGCCGTGAGGAGAGTTAAGGTAAGTTTACATTCGAATATATGCCTCTTCTGTTTTGCAGGGTAGGATCTAGTTGCTTTACATTTTTGAGTCAAGAACATTTTAGGAATAGGTCCTTTTTCGGTTATACACTTTTGTATTTTTTCCTTTTATGCACTTTTGTAAACTTTCCTTTTTCTTATTTGAGTCGACCCTAGTAGGTCAAGCTGTCGAGCATATTAATAAGGCTCCTTCCAGCATTGTAGTTCGACAACCTTTTTGATTATTAATAAAGTAGAACTTTTTCCCTACGAGCTTTCTCTCAAGAGAGACTTGTGCGCTTAGAACCTAGTTGAGACCAGCCCTCCTAGCTCTAAGTTTGTGATTTATCACGAGGTTCATCACCCCTCGTGTGGTTCACTTCACCCTTCCATCGTTTACCAACCAGAAAACCCCTATCCAGAAGCCTAAGGTTGAGTTTCTCACCTAATCTTCTACAAACAGCCCGCGCGCATACATCCTTGAATCAAGGCTTGTATCATTTTGGTATCAGAGCTTAAAGCTCCTAAACCAGGTTGTTTCTATCCTTTTGCTTGTTTTGTTTTGTGTTCTTGCATTAGTTTAAGTCGCATTCAAGAAAAATAAAAAAAATAACCTCAAACTCCAAACCGAGTGCATCTAGCCTCCTACGTGTATCACTAGGGTTTAGATTCACTTTTTGCATTGCATACACGTTTTCCTTTTGTTTAAGTCATATTTCCTTTATTTTTAAGTCTAATTAAAAAGAAAAGAAAAAGAAAATAGAAAAGATACTAAAAGAATTCGAATTGGACAGCTAGCACAAGTTGTCTAGGAAGTTTCCTTTTTTTTCGAATTTCCTTTCTTTAGAATTTTTCCTTTTGCATTTTTTCAAACCACATATAAAAAGAAAACTCTCCTAATAATTTAGGAGCACCCTAATTGTCTTCTTTCTTTGTAGCACACATGGGAGAAGAGAATAGAGACGCAGCTGAAGCCATGATGGCCATGTTCACCACACTCCAAACACAACTCGCATCCATAGGCGAGAGGTTGGAGCGCGTGGAGAGACCAGTAAGATTCCAGGCCATAAGGCACGTGAGAGCTGAGCCAGATCGTCCTGAGGGTCCTGAGTACCTTAGGACACGGCACGAACAGGAGGAACCCCAGCCAGATGGAGATGAGGACACGCAACCTCATAACTATCACCATAGGCCGAGAGGACCTCCACGGCAACCAGAGGCAGAAGATGATGGCTTTGAGCCATATGGTCTTCACCAGAGACCAAGAATGCCTCCTAGACGTCATGAGGATGGAGATGAACACACCTATAACCGGGTAATTCATCCTGATGTTAAACTAACTCCTCCAAGTTTTGCAGGAAAAGTAGACCCCGAGGCTTACCTAGATTGGGAGAAGCAATGGATCATATCTTTGATCACTACAACCAACCAGGACCTAGGAGAGTCTCAATGGCAGTAGCACAACTCACGGACAATGCCCTCATCTGGTGGGATCGTGAGGTATCTGACAGAAGGAGGAAGAGAATGAGGCCCGTAGACTCATGGGTCGACATGAAAGACCTCATGCGACAAAGGTATGTTCCACCTTACTTCCATAGGGATTTGCAACAACGTTTTCGTACTCTTAAGCAGGGTACCAGATCAGTAGAGGAGTACTATGAAGAGTTCGAGAGGTTAAGGAACAGATTGGAGCTCAATGATGATGAAGAAGCATTGATGGCACAATTCTTGGATGGACTCCAAGAAAGGATCAGCTGCAAGGTGGAAAGGCAAATCTACAACGACTTCAAGGACTTGTTCCACCTATCTGTGCAAGCTGAACAGCACATCAAACGTAAGAGCCAAGACATCCGCAGCAAGCCTAAGACACCTTGGGCACCAAGCAACATGCCTAAGACAGTGGACAAAGGCAAAAGCGTAGAGATCGAGTCAAGGTTCAAGAGCAAGCCTCCTGAACCCACCCGTGACCAGAGAGAGCCTGGTAAGTCTTCTAACCCTCAAAGATCACGTGACATAACTTGTTTCAAGTGTAGGGGACGTGGACACATCTCAAGGAGTGCCCAAACAACCGAGTCATGCTGATTACGGAGGCAGGAGAATATGAGTCCCAAGATGAAGAGGACTATGAACCAGAAGGAGAATATGGTGACATTGAGTACCCTGATGTGGGGAAGTGCTGGTCACTAGACGTATCCTCAGTGCAATGGTGGATCCTTCAGAGACCATCCAAAGGGAGAACATCTTCCACAGCCGTTGCACCATCAAGGGAAAGGTATGTAACCTCATCATAGATGGTGGTTCTTGCACTAACGTTGCTAGTGCGTATATGGTTGATAAGCTAGGTCTAGAGAGGACACGGCATCCTCGACCATATAGACTGAGATGGCTTGATGACAAAGTGGAGCTCAAGATTCATGAGCAAGTCACTGTGCCATTCAGTGTGGGCAAGTACCAAGACCAGGTCGTGTGCGACGTGGTGCCCATGCAAGCTGGCCATCTTCTACTAGGAAGACCATGGCAGTTTGACAAAGAGACCAGGCATGATGGCAGAACCAATCTCTACACCTTCGTGCATGACAAGAGAAAGGTCAGCCTAGCTCCTCTTACACCTGCCCAAGTACATGAGCTACAACTCCAAATGAGTAAGGAAAAGAAACTTGTCAAGTCTAACTTTCTTATTCAACCTAGTCATGTCCGGAGAGCTTTAGCCTCGAAGGACTTAATGCTACTAATGGTTTTCAAGGAAGTGTTGAGTATAGAACAGGGACAGGTAGAGCTACCTCATGAAGTAGCAACACTCCTCAACAAATTCCAGGATGTATTTCCAGAGGAGATACCAGCAGGCTTGCCTCCTTTACGAGGCATAGAACACCAGATTGATCTAGTGCCCAGAGCAGCTCTGCCCAACCGGCCAGCCTACCGGATGAGTCCAGAGGAGTCTAAGGAGCTTGAGAAGCAAGTCAAGGAGCTCCTGGAGAAAGGATATGTTCGAGAGAGCCTCAGTCCATGTGCTGTACCAGTGCTACTAGTGCCCAAGAAGGATGGGACTTGGCGCATGTGCGTGGACTGCCGAGCAATCAACAACATCACAGTCAAGTATAGGCATCCAATACCACGACTGGATGACATGCTAGATGAGCTGAGTGGAGCCACGGTCTTCTCCAAGATAGACCTCCAGGTAAGAATGAAGGAAGGTGATGAGTGGAAGACTGCTTTCAAGACAAAGCAAGGGCTCTACGAGTGGACAGTCATGCCATTTGGCTTGACTAATGCCCCAAGCACCTTCATGCGCCTTATGAACCAAGTTCTTAGGGCGTACATCAGTAAGTTTGTGGTAGTTTATTTTGATGACATACTTGTTTATAGTAAGTGCCTACGGGAACACCTCACACATCTTGAGATGGTACTTAAAACCCTTCGACAAGAAGAGCTTTATGCCAATCTCAAGAAGTGCACCTTTGTACTGATAAGCTTGTCTTTTTAGGTTTTGTTGTGAGTTCACAGGGCCTACAGGTTGATGAAGAGAAGATTCGAGCCATACAAGAATGGCCAACACCAGGAAACATCAGCCAAGTAAGGAGCTTCCACGGACTGGCCAGCTTCTATAGGAGATTCGTGCCCAACTTCAGCAGTATTGCCTCACCACTGACGGCAGTAGTGAAGAAGAACGTGGATTCAGCTGGGGAGAAGCTCAGGAGAAGGCATTCCAGGCCTTGAAGGACAGCCTTACACATGCACCAGTGCTAGTCCTGCCCGACTTCAACAAGACGTTTGAAGTGGAGTGTGATGCCTCTGGAATAGGCATAGGAGCAGTGCTAACTCAAGGAGGGAGACCAGTGGCATACTTCAGTGAGAAGCTAGGTGGTGCCTCACTGAACTACCCCACTTATGACAAGGAGCTCTATGCCCTTGTCCGAGCATTGGAGACTTGGCAGCATTACTTGCTGTCCAAGGAGTTTGTGATCCACACTGATCACGAGACTCTCAAACACCTCAGAGGGCAAACCAATCTCAAGAGGAGACATGCCAGGTGGATGGAGTTCATAGAAACCTTCCCGTACATCATCAAGTACAAGAAGGGCAAAGACAATGTGGTAGCCGATGCACTATCAAGGAGGTTTGCCTTGATATCAACCATGGAGGCAAAGGTCCTAGGATTCGAGCACATCAAGGATCTATACAAGGATGATCCTGACCTTGCTGAGAGCTACAAGGAGTGTAGCACAGGGAGTCATGGCAAATTCTACATCCATGAGGGATTCTTGTTCCGAGAAAGAAGGCTGTGCATACCACAGGATCACTAAGGGAGCTTATCATCCGAGAAGCTCATGGAGGAGGACTCATGGGCCACTTTGGTGTCGACAAGACTCTAGCAGTGGTCAAGGAGCACTTCTACTGGCCACACATCAAGAGGACAGTAGAAGCACATTGTGCAAGATGCATTACTTGCAAGAAGGCAAAGTCCCGAGTGCAACCTCACGGGTTGTATCTCCCACTGCCCATACCAACACATCCATGGGTGGACATCTCGATGGATTTTGTTCTAGGTCTGCCCAAGATCAACCACAAAGATGCAATCTTTGTAGTGGTGGACAGATTCTCCAAGATGGCACATTTCATCCCATGTGCCAATGTCAATGATGCCACACAAACAGCTGAGCTGTTCTTCAGGGAGATAGTACGGCTTCATGGAGTGCCAAGGACCATCGTATCAGATAGGGACACCAAGTTCCTCAGCCATTTCTGGAGGACCCTTTGGAGAAAACTAGGCACGAAGCTACTCTTCTCAACCACTTGCCATCCTCAAACCGATGGCCAAACTGAAGTTGTCAACAGGACCCTATCAACTCTTCTCAGAACAACACTAGGGAAGAACCTAAAGACTTGGGTGGAGTGCCTGCCATTCATTGAGTTCGCTACAACCGAGCCGTGCACTCAGCAACCAAGAAGACACCATTTGAAGTGGTATACGGTTTCAACCCTCTCACCCCATTGGAGCAAACACCACTGCCACCAGCTGAGATGACCAACCTCAACGGAGCATCCAAAGCAGAGTTCATAAGGAGGTTACACCAGAAGGTAGCAGAAAACTTGGAGAAGAGGACCGACAGTACGTGACTCATGCCAACAAGGGAAGAAAGGAGGTGATCTTTCAACCAGGCGATTGGGTGTGGCTACACCTACGGCAGGAGAGGTTCCCAAACCTAAGGAGTTCCAAGCTAGCACCAAGAGGAGATGGACCATTCAGAGTGCTCGAGAGGATCAACAACAACGCCTACCGGATCGAGCTCCCAGGTGAGTTTAATGTGTCCAATACGTTCAATGTTACTGACTTAGCCCCTTTCCATGCAGATGAACCAGTTTTGAGGACAAAACCTACTGAAGAGGGAGGGGATGATGAGGACATCAGGTCGTACATCCAGCCAGGAGACCAGACTGGCCGACCAGGAAGCTTGCCCGAGACAGCCGGACCATCTGGCACGCCTGCCGGCCAAGCAGTACCGCCGGACCCTCGACCACAGGACCAGAGCAACCAGCATTGCCGGTGGAGAGGCCCAAGCTTCCGGCACACTTGGTGGGGACGTGAATGACACCGCCGGTCCCCCTGATGACACCGCCGACTCCGGGATCAACTTGGCGGTCCTGAAGTCATTCCGCCAGTACACAGACAATCCAGCCGGTACAGGCGATCCAGCCGAGTACACGCACACTTCCACTTCTACACAAGAGGACTCGGACCAAATGAGCTACCAGCTCCAGGACATGCACTTAGAGGAAGTATCTACACCAGTGGTACCTCCAGGAGCAATGACAAGAAGCAGATCAAGAGCACTCTTCCACAAATTCAGCTTATGGGTCGACAAGCTTCTAGAGGAAGAGCAGCTAAGGACAATGGGCCAGAAGAGCAAATTAGAGTCCAAAGGCTTCTCAACAACACAAGGAACATCAGAGACTTGGGCTTTAGTGGCAAGAGAGGTCAGGCCCAAAGATATTTAACCCTACTCCAAGTCGAAGACTAGGAGCAAGGCGCGTGCATGCCACAAGGACGGCCACCTTCCATTTCTTGGCCGTGAGGAGAGTTAAGGTAAGTTTACATTCGAATATATGCCTCTTTCTGTTTTGCAGGGTAGGATCTAGTTGCTTTACATTTTTGAGTCAAGAACATTTTAGGAATAGGTCCTTTTTCGGTTATACACTTTTGTATTTTTTCCTTTTATGCACTTTTGTAAACTTTCCTTTTTCTTATTTGAGTCGACCCTAGAAGGTCAAGCTGTCGAGCATATTAATAAGGCTCCTTCCAGCATTGTAGTTCGACAACCTTTTTGATTATTAATAAAGTAGAACTTTTTCCCTACGAGCTTTCTCTCAAGAGAGACTTGTGCGCTTAGAACCTAGTTGAGACCAGCCCTCCTAGCTCTAAGTTTGTGATTTATCACGAGGTTCATCACCCCTCGTGTGGTTCACTTCACCCTTCCATCGTTTATCAACCAGAAAACCCCTATCCAGAAGCCTAAGGTTGAGTTTCTCACCTAATCTTCTACAAACAGCCCACGCGCATACATCCTTGAATCAAGGCTTGTATCAGGTCGCATGTTGCGGCAACTGAGCAGGACCATCTGGAATGTGAGGATGAGGAGTCTATTGCTCATCGCACACATGCGGGAGAAGAAGGATAACGCGACCAGGAAGCCGCGGATGCAAAGCCTAATGCGGTTCCGAGCCCACAGGAAATGTGGAACACAATGAGGACCGTGATAAGTCAGTTGGCTATACTGACTGAGGCGGTTAAGCCCAAGGCACCGGTTCATGAGGTGCCACACATGGGCGAAGAACTGGTTCCTATGGAGAACAAGGATGTGGTCATCCTAGATGACGCACTTAAGTCTGCTAAAAAGAAGGTGGGTTACCTGAGCATCCTTGAACACATGATACACCTGAAAACAGGTAGTTTCACTGAGGGCTCTGACCCGATTAAGGCTGACGAGTGGAAGAATCGATTGGTGAGGAACTTTCAGTCAACTAGGTGTCCCGGTGACAACCGGAAGGATATCGCAGTCCACTTCCTGGAAGGGGATCCGCATAACTGGTGGGTTGCCGTGGATAAACGGTTCGGTGAAAGGATTCAAACCTTCAAGGAGTTTGAAGGAGAATTCAATAAGAAATTCTTTCCACCAGAGGCGTGGGACCGATTGGAGTGTTCATACCTGGAATTGGTTCAAGGAAACCGAACTGTCCAGGAATATGAAGAAGAATTTAACCGCTTAAGGCGTTATGCGGGAAGAGATCTTGAAGATGAACTTAGGCAAGTGGGCCGGTTCATGCGTGGACTAAGGGTTGAAATCCGTAACCACTGCTTGGCGCAGAAGTTCGGTTCAGTCACTGAACTGGTGGAAAGGGCTGCCTTGATCGAGGAGGGGATCGAGGAGGAGATTCGGTTGAAGGAATCCAAAGTCCCGAATCGTTATGGCCAGTCAAGTGGTGGTGATCGGAAAAAAAGTGGGATAAGGTTGATGATTCCAGCAAACCCCTAGGAAAAGCTAGGGAATGCAAGACATGCGGTAGGAGGCACAGCGGGGAATGCGGGAAGGCGATGGAAGCATGTGCACGTTGCGGTAACAAGGAACATGCTACCCGAAACTGCCCAAAGATGGATTACAGATAGCAAGGACTGCCGAGTGCTGACTCGAGAACTTGTTTCAACTGTGGTATGTCAGGCCACATCAGGAAGGATTGCCCCAAAGGGACAGCCGAAAGGCAACTCAAACGAAAGGACTACTGTGGGGTAATCACACCAGCGGCTAAGAGGCAGGCCGCAACACTGCGGGTTTATGAGCTATCGCGGGACATGGGTGATACGGGCAGGTACAACTCGATCACTGGTACGTACATAACCCTAACTATTAAATAAAATCGATCATTGCATGGCATGCATAAACAGTAGGGTACTTAGCATTCAAGATGAATGTGTAGGGACCTTGGTTGTGGGCAGTGTTGAAACACATGTCCTGTTTGATTCCGGGGCTTCACATTGCTTTGTAAGTTAAAGGATATCCCAGTGGTCAATGAATTCGCAAATGTGTTCCATGCCTTGTCCGGGTTACCACCTGATAGGTCGGATGCATTCACGATTGAATTGGAACCAGGGATTGCCCCAATCTCGAAAGCGCCATATTGTATGGCTCCAGCCGAGATGGCTGAGTTAAAGAAACAGTTGGAAGAACTGTTGGATAAAGGATTCAGCAGGCCGAGTGAGTCACCTTGGGGTGCACCGGTGCTGTTTGTGAAAAAGAAGGATGGAAGCTTTAGGCTTTGCATCGATTATCGGGGATTGAATCGGGTTACGGTAAAGAACAAGTACCCATACCACGAATTGATAAGTTGTTGGAACAACTCAGAGGTGCGACCTTGTTCTCAAAGATCTATTTGGCACAGGGATATCACCAAATTCATATTGAGCCATCGGATATTCGGAAGATAGCCATCGGATATTCCGATTGAGCCATCGAATATTTGGAAAATTTGTAAAAATATAGAAAATTGAGATAGCTTAACGAATGCATTGGATTCATGTCATTCTAAGCTTTAAATCAAAAGTTACAGACGATTTATTGCGGACATGTGTCAAGTTGATCGGCTAGTTAATATGATTGCTCTAAACTTATCATTGGTGCTCATTGAGTTAAAGCTTATAAATGAAGCACAATGCATGGCATCACGCAGTTTGGGATTGATTGGATTACTTAGACACTTTGTCGTCTCTACTTCCATCTCAAATTTTGTCAAAAGATAGAAAATTTATCTACCTTAACGTGGGAATTGCACTACAAGAAAACTGCCAATTTGCGACTACATATGTGGTCGCAATTTTTGCGACCACATTTGCCATGGTTTAGCGACTAATTTGCGACTACGGAATAGTAGTCGCAAATTGGTCGCAAATATGTGACCAATAAGGGTGGTCGCAAATCAGTCGCAATATGCAACCAATTAGCGACTGAGATGCGACTGCCTTGAGACTGACCCTGGTAGTCGCTAATCAGTCTCTATTTTCCAACTGATTAGCGACTACATATGGAAAATCAGGTGGTAGTTTCTTATTGGTCACTAAAAATGCGACCAATTTGCCACTACGGTATGTAGTGGCTCTGCAGTAACAAAGTGGTGGCAAAGTCCCACCATAAAAAACATGTGCGTGTTAGGTATAACGACATTTAAGTGACTACATGGCTGTAGTCGCAAAGTAGTGGCAAATCAGTCGCAAAGTAGTCGCAAAATGTTGTATATATATGCACCATCCCATTCTCTCATTTGTGAAATCAAAAGTAAAAAGTTTTGTAAAACATGAGGGGAAATTATAACAATTTGAGAGATTGGATGTACAGAAGAATCGATAATGAAACAAGAAATATCTCGGCAGAATTTGCACAAGGCATGGAGCAGTTCATGAATTTTGCAAGTAGTCAACCTATAGCTCAAAGTAGTGGAGGTAAGTTTTTCTGTCCTTGTATTAATTGCAAAAATGATAAATTTATTCCTGGACGAAAAATATGGAGTCATCTGTATAGTCGAGGGTTTATGCCAAATTATTATATTTGGTATAAACATGGAGAAGAGCTGAATGTTCAGTTAGGGATGAGTAGTACTAGTCGGGGTGATGTACCAAGAAATCAGGGACGTGATTGTAGTAGTGATGAAACAGTTGGTATATCTGGTAATAGATATGTTGAAATGGTGACAGATGCATTTCGTGAGACAACGACTGATGATCATCATCAATACTATAATCAGAACGAAGAAAATTATAATTATAATTATGAAGAAGAACGGCCTAATGAAGAAGCAGAAAAGTTTTACAATATGTTAGAAGCTGCAAAAAATCCATTGTATGATGGTTGTCATGAAGGGCACTCACAATTATCTTTAGCTGCTCGGTTTATGAACATCAAATCTGATTTCAGTCGCAAAAATTTGATGTAGTCGCAAATCAGTCGCAAATTCGCCACTGATTTGCGACAACATTCTAAAAATTTGATGTGCAGTATTTACATTTCCCCTAAGTATTTTCCACATTTAAAACTTTTATTTCTATTCTATAAGACTACTAATCATTAGAAGTGATAACATATATTGAAAACAATATTTGTAATGATTTCATATTTAGATAACATTTGGAATGTATATAAGAAGTATAAGGTTAAGTAAATTTGTTAAGGATTTTAGGTAAGTTATTTGAAAATTTGGGAAATGTTATTGTTTTCATAGTAATTGAAATTTTTATAACTTATAATCAATTAATCAATCTTATATAATTATATGCATTCCTTAAAATCTCAAAATTTAGGGTTTAGGGTATTATTTGTGACTGATTTGCCACCACTTTGCAACTGCTTTGGCAATGTGGTTGCATTTCAGTCACAAAAATTTGTTGTGGTCGCAAATCAGTCGCAAATTTGAAGAGTTGAACAGAGAAAACCAGAAGAAGATCTCGAGCTTGGAGATGCTCCTCGGATATATCCAACGGACGGATCCCGCATTCGCCTCCTTTATGCGGGATAACGATTGCACAAGGGAACCATCGACGGCTCCGCCCACCACCCCATTTTCGCCATCAGATTTCCAATTTCCGCCACCGGACAATTAGATTTTTTTTTTCATGTATTAAATAATTTTCAATAATAAATGTTATAATTTTAAATTTGTATATCTTTTTATTCAATATTTAGTTTACATATTTTTCATTTAATATTATAATATTTTTAATTCATTAATAAAAATTAATAAATATTATAATAAATATTATAATAAATATTATAATAAATATTATAATAATATTTTATACCAATTAGATTAATAATTATTCTAAATTATTTTATTAATATTTCGAATTTCAAATAATTAATTTTATTATTGAAATTAATTTCCAAAATTATTATTGAAATTTAAATTTATAAATATTATTTTACATTTTTTTTAAATAATTTAAAAAATATTAATATTATATTTTTTTCCAAATATACGAAATTATTTCAATAATAATAAAAAATATACTATTTTTTTAAAAATCTAATTACGGTGTCCTAAATCAGTAGCAATTTTTGCCACCGATTTGTTACTCCTTCATACATGTGGTCGCAAATCAGTCACAAAATATTGCAACTGATTTGCGACTGCTGTTCTCCAGTAGTCGCAAAATAGTCGCAATTTTTTGTGACTGATTTGCGACTGCGAGATATGTGCAGTCGCAAAACAGTCACAAATTTTTGTGATTGATTTGCGACTGCGGTTCTCCTGTAGTCGCAAAGTAGTCACAATTTTTTGTGACTTATTTGCGACTGCGGTTCTCCTGTAGTCGCAAAACAGTCACGAATTTTTGTGACTGATTTGCGACTACGGTTCTCCTGCAGTCGCAAAATAGTCACAAAAAACAGTGACTGATTTGGAACTGCGGTTCTACCGTAGTCGCAAATCAGTCACAAAAAATTGCGATTGTTTTGCGACTACAAATTTAGCAACCACAAACGTAGTCGCAAAACAGTAGCAAAATTTGTTACGGAAATTCAGTGTCAAATTAGTCACAAAAATAGTCACCATCTTGTGGTCGCAAATTAGTCGCAAAATAACCACTATGCCCGTGGTCGCAAATCAGTCGCAAATGTGCGACTGATTTGCGACTAATTTTTTTTGCGACTAGTATTTTGCGACCACATCACGTGGTTGCTAATCGCATGTTTTCTTATAGTGTTGTATTCGTGTTATTCTGAGCTCAAAATCAAAAGTTATAGACAATTTAGTGTGGACATGTCAAGTTGATCGCGTGCTCATTGAGTAAAGGCTTATAAATGAAGCATAATGCATGGCATCACATAGTTTGTGATAGATTAGATTACTTGGACACTTTGTCGTGTCTAATTCTGTCTCAAATTTGGTTACAATATAGAAAATTGAGCTAGCTAAACGTGCGCATTGGATTTGTGTCATTCAGAGCTCAAAAATCAAAAGTTACAGATGATTTAGTGCGGATATGTAAAGTTAATCGGACAGTTCATATGATTATTTTAAACTGATCATTGGTGCTCATTGAGTAAAGGCTTATAAATGAAGCATAATGCATGGCATCACAAAGTTTGGGATAGATTGAATTACTTGAACGCTCTGTCGTATCTGTTTCTGTCTCAAATTTTGTTGCATTATAGAAAATTGAGCTAGCTTAACATGGGCATTGGATTCGTGTCATTATGAGCTCAAAAGCAAAATTTACGGACAATTTAGTGCGGACATGTTAAGTTGATTGGGAAGTTAATATGATTATTCTTAACTAATCATTGGTGCCATTGAGTAAAGGCTTATCAATGAAACATAATGTGTGGCATCACACAATTTAGGATAGATTGGATTATTTGGATGGTTTTTCGTGTCTATTTCTGTCTTTAATTTCGTTATAATATAGAAAATTGAATAAGCTTAATGTGGACATTGGATTCGTGTCATTCTGAGCTCTAAATCAAAATTTACGGTTGATTTAGTGCGCAAATGTCAAGTTGAGTGGCCAGTTAAACTGATCATTCTAAACTGATAATTGGTGCTGATTCAGCTAAGGCTTATAAATGAAGCATATTGCATGTCATCAAGCAGTTTGGGAAGATTGGACTACTTGGACGCTTTGTCGTCTCTATTTAAGCCTCAAATTTTGTCAAAATATAGAAAATTGAGCTAGATTATCTGGGGGAATGGATTCGTGTCATTCTAAGCTCTAAATCAAAAGTTACAAATGATTTAGGGCAGACATGTCAAGTTAATCGGCCTGTCAAAGTGATCATACTAAACTGAAATTGATGCCCATTGAGTAAAGGCTTATAAATGAAGCATAATGTATGGCATCACACAGTTTTGGATAGATTGGATTTCTTGAACGCTTTCTCGTATCTAGTCCTGTCTCAAATTTTGTCACAATATAGAAAATTGAACTAGCTTAATGTGGACATTTCGTTCGTGTCATTCTAAGCTATAAATCAATAGTTATGGATGATTTATTGCTGACATGACAACTGGTCGGTCAGTTAAAATGATCATTGAAAACTGATCAGTGGTGATCATTTAGTAAAAGCTTATAAATGAAAAATAATGCTTGGCATCACGTAGTTTGGGATTGATTGGATTACTTGGATGCTTTGTCGTATCAATTTCTGTCTCAAATTTTGTCAGAATATAGGAAATTAAGCTAGCTTAATGTGGACATTGGATTCGTGTCATTATGAGCTCTAAATTAAAAGTTACAGACGACTTAATCTGGACATATCAAGTTGATGGGGTAGTTAAAGTGATCATTCTAAACTGATCATTGGTGCTAATTTAGTAAAGGCTTATAAATGAAGTATAATTCATGGCATCAAGGAGTTTGGATAAATTGGACTATTTGGGCATTTTGTTGTCTCTATATCTATCTCTCATTCTGCCAGAATATAGAAAATTGAGCTAACTTAATGCGCGCATTGGATTTGTGTCATTCGGAGCTCAAAATTAAAATTTACCGACAATTTAGTGCCGACATATCAAGTTGATTGGCCATTAATATGGTTATTTTAAACTGGTCATTGGTGCTAATTGAGTAAAGGCTTATAAATGAAGCAAAATGCATGGCAACACACAGTTTGGGATAGATTGGATTACATGGACGCTTTGTCGTATCTACTTCTGTCTCAAATTTTGTTACAATATAGAAAATTTAGCTAGCTTAGCATGGGCATTAGATTCGTGTCATTATGAGAGCTAAATCAAAAGCTATAGACCATTTAATGTGGACATGTCAAGTTGATCGGCCAACTAATATGATCATTCTAAACTGATTATTGGTGCTCATTAAGTAATGGCTTATAAATGAAGCACAAGAGATGGCATCACACAGTTGTGGATAGATTAGATAACTTGGACGCTTTGTCGTGTCTATTTCTATCTCAAATTTTGTTACAATATACAAAATTGAGCTAGCTTAACGTGGGCATTGGATTGGTGTCATTCTGTGCTCAAAATCAAAAGTTACGGAAGATTTAGTGCGGACATGTCAAGTTGATCGGCCAGTTAATATGATTATTCTAAACCGATCATTGGTTCACATTGAGGAAAGGCTTATAAATGAAGTATAATGCATCGCATCACACAGTTTTGGATAGATTGGATTACTTTGACGCTTTGTCGTTTCTATTTCGGTCTCAAATTTCATCAAAATATAGAAAGTTGAGCTAGCTTAACGTGTGCTTTGGATTCGTGTCATTTTAAGCTCTAAACCAAAAGTTACAGACGATTTAGTGCGGGCATGTCAAGTTGATCGGCCAGTTCAAGTGATAATTTTAAATTGATCATTGGTGCTCATTAAGTAAAGGCTTATAAATGAAGAACAATACATGGCCTCACACA
Source organism: Pugionium cornutum (assembly GCA_018901935.1). Taxonomy (NCBI): domain Eukaryota; kingdom Viridiplantae; phylum Streptophyta; class Magnoliopsida; order Brassicales; family Brassicaceae; genus Pugionium; species Pugionium cornutum. The sequence continues at coordinate 27,336,895 of CM032163.1, forward strand.
GTTTTGGATAGACTGGATTACTTGGACACTTTGTCGTGTCTATTTCTGTGTCAATTTTTGAGTCAATATAGAAACTTGAGCTAGCTTAGCGTGGGCACTGGATTTGTTTAATTCGGAGCTCAAAACCAAAAGTTACGGACGATTTAGTGCAGACATATAAAGTTGATCGGCCAGTTCATATGATTATTCTAAACTAATCATTGGTTCTCATTGAGTAAAGGCTTATAAATGAAGCATAATGCATGCCATCACACAGTTTTGGATAGATTGGATTACTTGAACGCTTTGATGTCTCTATTTCAATGTCAAATTTTGTCAAATTATAGAAAATTGAGCTAGCTTAACGTGTGCTTTGAATTTGTATCATTCTAAGCTACGGACGATTTAGTGTGGACATGCTAAAATGATCATTGGTGCTCATTGAGTAAAGGCTTATAGATGAAGCATAATGCATGGCATCAAACAGTTTTTGATAGATTCTATTACTTGGGCGCTTTGTCCTATCTAGTTTTGTCTCAAATTTAGTCATAATATAGAAAATTGAACTAGCTTAATATGGGCATTGGATTCCTGTAATTCTGACCTATAAATAAAAATTTATGAACGATATTGTGCAAACATGACAAGTTGATCGGCTAGTTAAAATTATAATTCTAAACTGATCATTGGTGCTCATTGAGTAAAAGCTTATAAATGAAAAACAATGCATGGCATCACGCAATTTGGGATTGATTGGATTACTTGGACACCTTGCCGTATCTATTTTTGTCTCAAACTTTCTCAAAATATAGAAAATTGAGCTAGTTTAACGTGGGCTTTGGTTTTGTTCATTCACTCGAAATCAAAAGTTACGAACGATTTAGTGCGGACATGTCAAGTTGATCAGCCAGTTAAATTGATCATTCTAAACTGATTATTGGTGCTCATTGAGTAAAGTCTTATAAATGAAGCATAATGCATGGTATCACACTTTGGATATATTGGATTACTTGGAAGCTTTGTTGTCTCTATTTCTATCTCAATATTTTTTAAATACAGAAAATTGAGCTAGCTTAACGTTGAAATTGGATTAGTGTCATTGTAATCTCTAAATCAAAAGTTAGAGACGATTTAGTGCGGAAAAGTCAAGTTAATCGGCCAGTTAATATAATTATTCTAAACTGATTTTGGTGCTCATTGAGTAAAGGTTTATAAATGAAGCATAATGCATGACATTACGCAGTTTGAGATAGATTGGATTACTTGGATGCTTTTTCGTCTCTACTTCTGTCTCAAATTTTTTCAAAATATAGAAAATTTATCTAGCTTAATGATGGCACTGGACTAGTGACACTATGAGCTCAAAATGAAAAGTTACGAATGATTTAGTGCGGACATGTTAAGTTGGTCGGCCAGTTAATATGATTATTCTAAACTGATCATCGGTGCTCATTGAGTAAAGGCTTATTAATGAAGCATAATGCATGGCATCACACAATTTTGGATAGACTGGATTACTTAGACGCTTTGTCGTGACTATTTATGTCTCAAATTTTGTCACAATATAGAAAATTGAGGTAGCTTAGCGTGGGCACTGTGATGAGGACATCAGGTCGTACATCCTGCCAGGAGACCAGACTGGCCGACCAGGAAGCTTGCCCGAGACAGCCGGACCATCTGGCACGCTTGCCGGTCCAAGCAGTACCGCCGGACCCTCGACCACAAGGACCAGAGCAACCAGCATTGCCGGCGGAGAGGCCCAAGGTTCCGGCACACTTGGTGGCGATGTGGATGACACCGCCGGTCCCTCTATTGATGCCAGCAACTCCGGGATCAACTTGGCCGGTCCTGAAGGTATTCCGGCCAGTACCTCGCACAATCCAGCCGGTACAGCCGATCCAGCCGAGTACACGCGCATTTCCACTTCTACACAAGAAGACTCGGACCAAATGAGCTACCAGCTCCAGGACATGCACCTAGAAGAAGTGTCTACACCAGTGGTGCCTCAAGGAGCAATGACAAGAAGCAGATCAAGGGCACTCTTCCACAAATTCAGCTTATGGGTCGACAAGCTCCTAGAGGGAGATCGACTAAGGACAATGGGCCAAAAGTGCAAGGAAGAGTCCAATGGCTTCTCAACAACACAAGGGACATCAGAGACTTGGGCTTTAGTGGCAAGAGAGGTCAGGGCCCAAAGATTTTTAACCCTACTCCAAGTCGAAGACTAGGAGCAAGGCTCGTGCATGCCACAAGGACGGCCACCTTCCATTTCTTGGCCGTGAGGTAAGTTAAGGTAAGTTTCAATTCGAATATATGCCTCTTTCTGTTTTGCAGGGTAGGATCTAGAATATTTACTTTTATTGAGTCAAAGACATTTTAGGAATAGGTCCTTTTTCGATTATACACTTTTGTATCTTTTCCTTTTGTGCACTTTTGTAAGTTTCCTTTTCTTATTTGGGTCGACCCTAGAAGGTCAAGCTGTCGAGCATATTAATAAGGCTCCTTCCAGCATTGTAGTTCGACAACCTTTTTGATATTAATAAAGATAGAACTTTTTTCCCAACAAGTTTTCTCTCAAGAATCTTGTGCGCTTAGAATCTAGTTGAGACCAGCCCTCCTAGCTCTAAGTTTGTGATTTATCACGAGGTTCATCACCCCTCGTGTGGTTAACTTCACCTTTCCATGAATACCTATCCAAAAACCCCTATCCAAGAAGTCTAAGGTCGAGTTTCTCACATAAACTTCTCCAAACAGCCCACGTGCATATATCCTTGAATCAAGGCTTGTATCATTTTGGTATCAGAGCTTAAAGCACCTAAACCAGGTTGTTTCTATCCTTTATCTTGTTTTGTTTTCAGTTCTTGCATTAGTTTAAGTCGCATTCAAGAAAAATAAAAAAAATAACATCAAACTCCAAACCGAGTGCATCTAGTCTTCTACGTGTATCACTAGGGTTTAGATTCACTTTTACATTGCCATTCACGTTTTCCTTTTTGTTAGAATCATATTTCCATTATTTTTAAGTCTAATTAAATAGAAAAGAAAAATAAAATAGGAAAAATACCTAAGGGATTCCATTTGGACAGCTAGCAATAGTTGTCAAGAAAGTTTCCTTTTTTTCAAATCTTCATATTTTTGAATTTCCAATTCTCAGACTTTTTCCTTTTTGCATTTTTGAATCCCCCCTTATAAAAGAAAACCCTCCTAATAATTTATGAGTATCATAACTTGTCTTCTTTCTTTGTAGCACAATGGCAGAAGAAAATAGAGAAGCAACCGAAGCCATGATGGCCATGTTCACCACACTCCAAACACAACTCGCATCCATAGGCGAGAGATTAGAGCGCGTGGAAAGACCGGTGAGATTCCAGGCCATAAGGCACGTGAGAGCTGAGCAAGACCGTCCTGAGGGTCCTGAGCACCTTAGGACACAACACGAACAGGAGGAACCCCAGCCAGATGGAGATGAGGACACACAACCTCATAACTATCACCATAGGCCGAGAGGACCTCCACGGCAACCAGAGGCAGGAGATGATGGCTTTGAGCCATATGGTCTTCACCAGAGACCAAGAATGCCTCCTAGACATCATGAGGATGGAGATGAACACGCCTATAACCGGGTAATTCATCCTGATGTTAAGCTAATTCCTCCAAGTTTTGCAGGAAAAGTAGACCCGAGGCTTACCTAGATTGGGAGAGAAGAATGTATCATATCTTTGATCATTACAACCAACCAGGACCTAGGAGAGTCTCAATGGCAGTAGCACAACTCACGGAAAATGCCCTCATCTGGTGGGATCGTGAGGTATGTAACAGAAGGAGGAAGAGAATGAGGCCCATAGACTCATGGGTCGACATGAACGACCTATTGACATAGGAAAATCAAATAAGACCTATCTTGACCTACAAGGCAAGTGTGAGCACGAAAATTCAGTTTGAATAACAAGGGAAATGAAAAAGGATGGGTCATTATTAACCACATGGTTGAAATGGTTAAATAGCTACCTTGGGAGAAGAATCAAGGTGAAAAAGTCATGCCCATGCTGCACACAGTCTTGGCAACCACACCAAACAGTCATGCCCATGCTGCACACAGTCTTGGAAACCACACCAAACAGGCATGCCCATGCTGCACACAGTCTTGGCAACCACACCAAACAGTCATGCCCATGCTGTCTCCTCTCTTCTCATTGGTTGTTGACAGGCTCCTCCTCTATTCAAACTCATCCACAAGTTTGAATTCGTTTTCTTTTGTGTTCACATTGTAAATCCTCTATAAAAGGGCTGTAAAGACCCAATGTATAACATACTCTTAGGAGATTCTTCTCCATAAGTCTAAGTCATTTCTCATTTTCTCATACTTCTCTTTGAGTTTTCAGATTCAATTCTTCACATTTCTCCTCTATAATCTCAATATTCTTACATGGTATCAGAGCATAAGATCATTCTCTTATCTTTTCTACTCAAATCTCTCAGTTTCTAATATAAAATTCTGTCAAAAATCTCTCAGTCTTTAGACTAAAAACTCACGGTTTCATTCAACCATAAAAGCTGCTTCCTTTGAGCTCTTCAAAGCCTAACAATGGAGGATACAGTTCAAATTAGTTCCAGCCTGAAACCTACGGTGATAGCAGTAGTTCTCAAAGGCTTGAACTACACATTATGGTCAAGAACCATCAAGACAGCCATTTGTGGCGAAGGACTTTGGAATCACATCTTGGAGGATAATACTCCATCTATAGATGATCCAAAGGAGAAGAAGGATGAGGCAACAAGAAAAGAAGAAGCTAGGTGGTTCCAAGAAGATCAATCAGTCCTTGGATTCCTCCAAAATTTATTGGACCCATCCATTTTTGAAGCTTATTCACATTGTGAAACTGCCAAGTCTCTTTGGGACACTCTCAAGAGGGTGTATGGGGATGTTTCAAACCTCAGCCGTGTGTATGAGGTTAAGAAGGCTCTCAATGATCTACACCAAGAGGATATGGAGTTCACAAAATTCCTGGACAAGTTCCAGTCAACATGGTCCGAGCTTGACATGTTGAGACCAAGTTCTATGGATCCAAAGGTGCTTAATGAAAGGAAGGAACAAGACAAGATATTTGGGCTCCTTCTCAACCTAAATCCAGCCTTTAAGGATGTGATTAAGTCCATCCTGAGAGAGCCAAAACTCCCTGATTTCGAAGAGGTGTTGATGAGGACATCAGGTCGTACATCCAGCCAGGAGACCAGACTGGCCGACCAGGAAGCTTGCCCGAGACAGCAGGACCATCTGGCGCGCCTGCCTCCCCGGACAGTACCGCCGGACCCTCGACCTATAGGACCAGACCGGTCAACATCGCCGGCGGAGAGGCCCAAGCTTCCGGCACACTTGGTGGGGACGTGAATGACACCGCCGGTCCCCCTGATGACACCGCCGACTCCGGGATCAACTTGGCCGGTCCTGAAGTCATTCCGGCCAGTACCGCGCACAATCCAGCCGGTACAGGCCATCCAGCCGAGTACACGCACACTTCCACTTCTACACAGGAAGACTCGGACCAAATGAGCTACCAGCTCCAGGACATGCACTTAGAGGAAGTATCTACACCAGTGGTACCTCCAGGAGCAATGACAAGAAGCAGATCAAGAGCACTCTTCCACAAATTCAGCTTATGGGTTGACAAGCTTCTAGAAGAAGAGCAGCTAAGGACAATGGGCCAGAAGAGCAAATTAGATTCCAAAGGCTTCTCAACAACACAAGGAACATCAGAGACGTGGGCTTTAGTGGCAAGAGAGGTCAAGGCCCAAAGATACTTAACCCTACTCCAAGTCGAAGACTAGGAGCAAGGCGCGTGCATGCCACAAGGACGGCCACCTTCCATTTCTTGGCCATAAGGTAAGTTAAGGTAAGTTTTCAATAAGAATATTTGCCTCTTTCTGTTTTGCAGGGTAGGATCTAGAATATTTACTTTTATTGAGTCAAAAACATTTTAGGAATAGGTCCTTTTTCGATTATACACTTTTGTATCTTTTCCTTTGTACACTTTTGTAAGTTTCCTTTTCTTATTTGGGTCGACCCTAGAAGGTCAAGCTGTCGAGCATATTAATAAGGCTCCTTCCAGCATTGTAGTTCGACAACCTTTTTGATAATTAATAAAGATCGAATTTTCTTTCAACAAGTATTCTCTCAAGAGACTTGTGCGCTTAGAACCTAGTTGAGACCAGCCCTCCTAGCTCTAAGTTTGTGATTTATCACGAGGTTCATCACCCCTCGTGTGGTTCACTTCACCCTTCCATCGTTTACCAACCAGAAAACCCCTATCCAGAAGCCTAAGGTTGAGTTTCTCACCTAATCTTCTACAAACAGCCCACGCGCATACATCCTTGAATCAAGGCTTGTATCATTTTGGTATCAGAGATTAAAGCTCCTAAAACCAGGTTGTTTCTATCCTTTTGCTTGTTTTGTTTTGTGTTCTTGCATTAGTTTAAGTCGCATTCAAGAAAAATCAAAAAAATAACTTCAAACTTCAAACCGAGTGCATCTAGCCTCCTACGTGTATCACTAGGGTTTAGAATTCACTTGTTGCATTGCATACGAGTTTTCCTTTTGTTTTATTCTTATTTCCATTAGTTTTAAGTTAATTTAAAAAGAAAAAGAAAAGAAAAGAAAAAGGAAAGAGGAGATATTTCGAATTGGACAGCTAAGCATAAGCATCTAGAAGGTTTCCTTTTTCTTGGTCGAATTTCCTTTCCTTAGGATTTTTCCTTTTTGCATTTTTTTTCAACCCACATATAAAACGAAAACTCTCCTAATAATTTAGGAGCACCTAACTATCTTCTTTCCTTGTAGCACACATGGGAGAAGAGAATAGAGACGCAGCTGAAGCCATGATGGCCATGTTCACCACACTCCAAACCCAACTCGCATCCATAGGCGAAAGGTTGGAGCGCGTGGAGAGACCAGTGAGATTTCAGGCCATAAGGCACGTGAGAGCTGAGCAAGACCGTCCTGAGGATCCTGAGTACCTTAGGACACGGCACGAACAGGAGGAACCCCAGCCAGATGGAGATGAGGACACGCAACCTCATAACTATCACCATAGGCCGAGAGGACCTCCACGGCAACCAGAGGCAGAAGATGATGGCTTTGAGCCATATGGTCTTCACCAGAGACCAAGAATGCCTCCTAGACGTCATGAGGATGGAGATGAACACACCTATAACCGGGTAATTCATCCTGATGTTAAACTAACTCCTCCAACTTTTGCAGGAAAAGTAGACCCCGAGGCTTACCTAGATTGGGAGAAGGAATGGATCATATCTTTGATCACTACAACCAACCAGGACCTAGGAGAGTCTCAATGGCAGTAGCACAACTCACGGACAATGCCCTCATCTGGTGGGATCGTGAGGTATCTGACAGAAGGAGGAAGAGAATGAGACCCGTAGACTCATGGGTCGACATGAAAGACCTCATGCGACAAAGGTTTGTTCCACCTTACTTTCATAGGGATTTGCAACGTCGTTTTCGTACTCTTAAGCAGGGTACCAGATCAGTAGAGGAGTACTATGAAGAGTTCGAGAAGTTAAGGAACAGATTGGAGCTCAATGATGATGAAGAAGCATTGATGGCACAATTCTTGGATGGACTCCAAGAAAGGATCAGCTGCAAGGTGGAAAGGCAAATCTACAACGACTTCAAGGACTTGTTCCACCTATCTGTGCAAGCTGAACAGCACATCAAACGTAAGAGCCAAGACATCCGCAGCAAGCCTAAGACACCTTGGGCACCAAGCAACATGCCTAAGACAGTGGACAAAGGCAAAGCAGAGATCGAGTCAAGGTTCAAGAGCAAGCCTCCTGAACCCACCCGTGACCAGAGAGAGCCTGGTAAGTCTTCTAACCCTCAAAGATCACGTGACATAACTTGTTTCAAGTGCAGGGGACGTGGACACATCTCAAGGAGTGCCCAAACAACCGAGTCATGCTGATTACGGAGGCAGGAGAATATGAGTCCCAAGATGAAGAGGACTATGAACCAGAAGGAGAATATGGTGACATTGAGTACCCTGATGTGGGGAAGTGCTGGTCACTAGACGTATCCTCAGTGCAATGGTGGATCCTTCAGAGACCATCCAAAGGGAGAACATCTTCCACAGCCGTTGCACCATCAAGGGAAAGGTATGTAACCTCATCATAGATGGTGGTTCTTGCACTAACGTTGCTAGTGCATATATGGTTGATAAGCTAGGTCTAGAGAGACAAGGCATCCTCGACCATATAGACTGAGATGGCTTGATGACAAAGTGGAGCTCAAGATTCATGAGCAAGTCACTGTGCCATTCAGTGTGGGCAAGTACCAAGACCAGGTCGTGGCGACGTGGTGCCCATGCAAGCTGGCCATCTTCTACTAGGAAGACCATGGCAGTTTGACAAAGAGACCAGGCATGATGGCAGAACCAATCTCTACACCTTCGTGCATGACAAGAGAAAGGTCAGCCTAGCTCCTCTTACACCTGCCCAAGTACATGAGCTACAACTCCAAATGAGTAAGGAAAAGAAACTTGTCAAGTCTAACTTTCTTATTCAACCAAGTCATGTCCGGAGAGCTTTAGCCTCGAAGGATTTAATGTTACTAATGGTTTTCAAGGAAGTGTTGAGTATAGAACAGGGACAGGTAGAGCTACCTCATGAAGTAGCAACTCTCCTCAACAAATTCCAGGATGTATTTCCAGAGGAGATACCAGCAGGCTTGCCTCCTTTACGTGGCATAGAACACCAGATTGATCTAGTGCCCGGAGCAGCCCTGCCCAACCGCCAGCCTACCGGATGAGTCCAGAGGAGTCCAAGGAGCTTGAGAAGCAAGTCAAGGAGCTCCTGGAGAAAGGATATGTTCGAGAGAGCCTCAGTCCATGTGCTGTACCAGTGCTACTAGTGCCCAAGAAGGATGGAACTTGGCGCATGTGTGTGGACTGCCGAGCAATCAACAACATCACAGTCAAGTATAGGCATCCAATACCACGACTGGATGACATGCTAGATGAGCTGAGTGGAGCCACGGTCTTCTCCAAGATAGACCTCAAAGTGGATACCACCAGGTAAGAATGAAGGAAGGTGATGAGTGGAAGACTGCTTTCAAGACAAAGCAAGGACTCTACGAGTGGACAGTCATGCCATTCGGCTTGACTAATGCCCCAAGCACCTTCATGCGCCTTATGAACCAAGTTCTTAGGGCGTACATCAGTAAGTTTGTAGTAGTTTACTTTGATGATATACTAGTTTATAGTAAGTGCCTACGGGAACACCTCACACATCTTGAGATGGTACTTAAAACCCTTCGACAAGAAGAGCTTTATGCCAATCTCAAGAAGTGCACCTTTTGTACTGATAAGCTTGTCTTTTAGGTTTTGTTGTGAGTTCACAGGGCCTACAGGTTGATGGAGAGAAGATTCGAGCCGTACAAGAATGGCCAACACCAAGCAACATCAGCCAAGTGAGGAGCTTCCATGGACTGGCGAGCTTCTACAGGAGATTCATGCCCAACTTCAGCAGTATTGCCTCACCATTGACGGCGGTAGTGAAGAAGAACGTGGATTCAGCTGGGGAGAAGCCCAGGAGAACGCATTCCAGGCCTTGAAGGACAGCCTTACACATGCACCAGTGCTAGTCCTGCCCGACTTCAACAAGACATTTGAAGTGGAGTGTGATGCCTCTGGAATAGGCATAGGAGCAGTGCTAACCCAAGGAGGGAGACCAGTGGCATACTTCAGTGAGAAGCTAGGTGGTGCCTCACTGAACTACCCCACTTATGACAAGGAGCTTATGCCCTTGTCCGAGCATTGGAGACTTGGCAGCATTACTTGCTGTCCAAGGAGTTTGTGATCCACACTGATCACGAGACTCTCAAACACCTCAGAGGGCAAACCAATCTCAAGAGGAGACATGCCAGGTGGATGGAGTTCATAGAGACCTTCCGCACATCATCAAGTACAAGAAGGGCAAAGACAATGTGGTAGCCGATGCACTATCAAGGAGGTTTGCCTTGATATCAACCATGGAGGCAAAGGTCCTAGGATTCGAGCACATCAAGGATCTATACAAGGATGATCCTGACTTGCTGAGAGCTACAAGGAGTGTAGCACAGGAGTCATGGCAAATTCTACATCCATGAGGGATTTTGTTCCGAGAAAGAAGGCTGTGCATACCACAGGGATCACTAAGGGAGCTTATCATCCGAGAAGCTCATGGAGGAGGACTCATGGGCCACTTTGGTGTCGACAAGACTCTAGCAGTGGTCAAGGAGCACTTCTACTGGCCACACATCAAGAGGACAGTAGAAGCACATTGTGCAAGATGCATTACTTGCAAGAAGGCAAAGTCCCGAGTGCAACCTCACGGGTTGTATCTCCCACTGCCCATACCAACACATCCATGGGTGGACATCTCGATGGATTTTGTTCTAGGTCTGCCTAAGATCAACCACAAAGATGCAATCTTTGTAGTGGTGGACAGATTCTCCAAGATGGCACATTTCATCCCATGTGCCAATGTCAATGATGCCACAAACAGCTGAGCTGTTCTTCAGGGAGATAGTACGGCTTCATGGAGTGCCAAGGACCATCGATCAGATAGGGACACCAAGTTCCTCAGCCATTTCTGGAGGACCCTTTGGAGAAAACTAGGCACGAAGCTACTCTTCTCAACCACTTGCCATCCTCAAACCGATGGCCAAACTGAAGTTGTCAACAGGACCCTATCAACTCTTCTCAGAACAACACTAGGGAAGAACCTAAAGACTTGGGTGGAGTGCCTGCCATTCATTGAGTTCGCCAACAACCGAGCCGTGCACTCAGCAACCAAGAAGACCCCATTTGAAGTGGTATACGGCTTCAACCCTCTCACCCCATTGGAGCAAACACCACTGCCACCAGCTGAGATGACCAACCTCAACGGAGCATCCAAAGCAGAGTTCATAAGGAGGTTACACCAGAAGGTAGCAGAGAACTTGGAGAAGAGGACCGACAGTACGTGACTCATGCCAACAAAGGAAGAAAGGAGGTGATCTTTCAACCAGGCGATTGGGTGTGGCTACACCTACGGCAGGAGAGGTTCCCAAACCTAAGGAGTTCCAAGCTAGCACCAAGAGGAGATGGACCATTCAGAGTGCTCGAGAGGATCAACAACAACGCCTACCGGATCGAGCTTCCAGGTGAGTTTAATGTGTCCAATACGTTTAATGTTACTGACTTGGCCCCTTTCCATGCAGATGAACCAGTTTTGAGGACAAACCTACTGAAGAGGGAGGGAATGATGAGGACATCAGGTCGTACATCCAGCCAGGAGACCAGACTGGCCGACCAGGAAGCTTGCCCGAGACAGCCGGACCATCTGGCACGCCTACCGGCCCAAGCAGTACCATCGGACCCTCGACCACAAGGACCAGAGCAACCAGCATTGCCGGTGGAGAGGCCCAAGCTTCCGCACACTTGGTGGCGACGTGGGTGACACCGCCGGTCCCTGGTGATGCCCCGACTCTGGGATCAACTTGGCGGTCCTGAAGGCATTCCGGCCAGTACCACATCCAGCGGTACAGCCGATCCAGCCGAGTACGAGCATTTCAACTTCTACACAAGAGGACTCGGACCAGATAAGCTACCAGCTTCAGGACATGCATCTAGAAGAAGTATCTACACCAGTGGTACCCCAGGAGCAATGACAAGGAGCAGATCAAGGCACTCTTCCACAAATTCAGCTTATGGGTCAAGCTCTAGAGAAGATCAGTAAGGACAATGGGCCAGAAGAGCAAGGTCCAAAGGCTTCTCAACAATGCAAGGGACTTCAGAGACTTGGGCTTTAGTGGCAAGAGAGGTCAGGGCCCAAAGATTTTAACCATACTCCAAGTCGAAGACTAGGAGCAAGCGGCATGCCACAAGGACTGACCACCTTCCATTTCTTGGCCGTGAGGTAAGTAAGGTAAGTTTCAATTCAATATATGCCTCTTTCTGTTTTGCAGGGTAGGATCTAGTTGTTTACATTTTTGAGTCAAGACATTTTAGGAATAGGTCCTTTTTTGTTATGCACTTTTGTATCTTTTCCTTTTGTGCACTTTTGTAAACTTTCCTTTTTCTTTGGTCGACCCTAGAAGGTCAAGCTGTTGAGCATATTAATAAAGCTCCTTCACGTTTTTTACCAAGTGTGCACGATGCTTGGTCTCAGTGAACCACACGGTCTGGAACCTATATAATCAGGGTCCCGGAGGGCTGTCTCAACTAGGTTCTAGCAGATGGTCCTTGAGGCAAGCTTCCTGGTCGGCCAGTCTTAAACTACAATGTGGACCTTGATTCAAGGATATGTCATTAGGTGAGAAACTCAACCTTCTTCCTCCCTGATGGTCACAAACTTAGAGCTAGGAAACTAGGAAGCAAAAAAACTTGCACTCAAAAGGAACTACAATGCTGGAAGGAGGGACAGCTTGACCTTCTAGGACTCAAATAACCATACAAAAGTGACCCTATTCCTAAAATGGACTCAATGTAAAACTAGATCCTACCCTGCAAAACAGAAAGAGGCATCTTACCTTACTCACCTCACGGCAAGAAATGGAAGGTGGCTCCTTGTGGCATGCACGCTTGCTCCTAGTCTTGACTTGGAGTAGGGTTAAATCTTTGGGCCCTGACCTCTCTGCCACTAAAGCCCAAGTCTCTGATGTTCCTTGTGTTGTTGAGAAGCCTTTGGACTCTAATTTGCTCTTCTGGCCCATTGTCCTTAGCTGCTCTTCCTCTAGAAGCTTGTCGACCCATAAGCTGAATTTGTGGAAGAGTGCTCTTGATCTGCTTCTTGTCATTGCTCCTGAGGTACCACTGGTGTGATACTTCCTCTAGTGCATGTCCTGGAGCTGGTAGCTCATTTGGTCCGAGTCCTCTTGTGTAGAAGTGGAATGTGTGCACTGGCTGGATCCGGCTGGATTGTGTGTACTGGCGGAATGACTTCAGGACCGCCAAGTTGATCCCGAGTCGGCCATCAGGGGGGCGGTGTCATTCACGTCCCCACCAAGTGTGCGGAAGCTTGGGCCTCTCCGCGGCATGTTGACGGTCTGGTCCTATGGTCGAGGTCCGGTACTGTGGTCCGGCGGGATGGTCCTGCTGTCTCGGGCAAGCTTCCTGGTCGGCCAGTCTGGTCTCCTGGCTGGATGACCTGATGTCCTCATCATCCTCCCTCTTCAGTAGGTTTTGTCCTCAAAACTGGTCATCTGCATGGAAAGGGCCAAGTCAGTAACATTGAACGTATTGGACACATTAAACTCACCTGGAGCTCGATCCGTAGGCGTTGTTGTTGATCCTCTCGAGCACTCTGAATGGTCCATCTCCTCTTGGTGCTAGCTTGGAACTCCTTAGGTTTGGGAACCTCTCCTGCCGTGGTGTAGCCACACCCAATCGCCTGGTTGAAAGATCACCTCCTTTCTTCCTTGTTGGCATGAGTCACGTACTGTCCGGTCCTCTTCTCCAAGTTTCTGCTACCTTCTGGTGTAACCTCCTTATGAACTCTGCTTTGGATGCTCCGTTGAGGTTGGTCATCTCAGCTGGTGGCAGTGGTGTTTGCTCCAATGGGGTGAGAGGGTTGAAGCTATACCACTTCAAATGGTGTCTTCTTGGTTGCTGAGTGCACGGCTCGGTTGTAGGCGAACTCAATGAATGGCAGGCACTCCACCCAAGTCTTTAGGTTCTTCCCTAGTGTAGTTCTGAGAAGAGTTGATAGTGTCCTGTTGACAACTTCAGTTTGGCCATCGGTTTGAGGATGGCAAGTGGTTGAGAAGAGTAGCTTCGTGCCTAGCTTTCTCAAAGGGTCCTCCAGAAATGGCTGAGGAACTTGGTGTCCCTATCTGATACGATGGTCCTTGGCACTCCATGAAGCCGTACTATCTCCTGAAGAACAGCTCAGCTGTTTGTGTGCATCATTGACATTGGCACATGGGATGAAGTGTGCCATCTTGGAGAATCTGTCCACCACTACAAAGATTGCATCTTTGTGGTTGATCTTGGCAGACCTAGAACAAAATCCATTGAGATGTCCACCCATGGATGTGTTGGTATGGGCAGTGGGAGATACAACCCGTGAGGTTGCACTCGGGACTTTGCCTTCTTGCAAGTGATGCATCTTGCACAATGAGCTTCTACTGTCCTCTTGATGTGTGGCCAGTAGAAGTGCTCCTTGACCACTGCTAGAGTCTTGTCGACACCAAAGTGGCCCATGAGTCCTCCTCCATGAGCTTCTCGGATGATAAGCTCCCTTAGTGATCCTTGTGGTATGCACAGCCTTCTTTCTCGGAACAAGAATCCTCATGGATGTAGAATTTGCCATGACTCCTGTGCTACACTCCTTGTAGCTCTCAGCAAGGTCAGGATCATCCTTGTATAGATCCTTGATGTGCTCGAATCCTAGGACCTTTGCCTCCATGGTTGATATCAAGGCAAACCTCCTTGATAGTGCATCGGCTACCACATTGTCTTTGCCCTTCTTGTACTTGATGATGTGGGAAGGTCTCTATGAACTCCATCCACCTGGCATGTCTCCTCTTGAGATTGGTTTGCCCTCTGAGGTGTTTGAGAGTCTCGTGATCAGTGTGGATCACAAACTCCTTGGACAGCAAGTAATGCTGCCAAGTCTCCAATGCTCGGACAAGGGCATAGCTCCTTGTCATAAGTGGGGTAGTTCAGTGAGGCACCACCTAGCTTCTCACTGAAGTATGCCACTGGTCTCCCTCCTTGGGTTAGCACTGCTCCTATGCCTATTCCAGAGGCATCACACTCCACTTCAAGCGTCTTGTTGAAGTCGGGAAGGACTAGCACTGGTGCGTGTGTAGGCTGTCCTTCAAGGCCTGGAATGCCTTCTCCTGAGCTTCTCCCCAGCTGAATCCCACGTTCTTCTTCACTACTGCCGTCAGTGGTGAGGCAATACTGCTGAAGTTGGGCACGAATCTCCTATAGAAGCTGGCCAGTCCGTGGAAGCTCCTTACTTGGCTGATGTTTCCTGGTGTTGGCCATTCTTGTATGGCTCGAATCTTCTCTCATCAACCTGTAGGCCCTGTGAACTCACAACAAAACCTAAAAGACAAGCTTATCAGTACAAAAGGTGCACTTCTTGAGATTGGCATAAAGCTCTTCTTGTCGAAGGGTTTTAAGTACCATCTCAAGATGTGTGAGGTGTTCCGTAGGCACTTACTATAAACAAGTATGTCATCAAAGTAAACTACTACAAACTTACTGATGTACGCCCTAAGAACTTGGTTCATAAGGCATGAAGGTGCTTGGGGCATTAGTCAAGCCAAATGGCATGACTGTCCACTAGAGCCCTTGCTTTGTCTTGAAAGCAGTCTTCCACTCATCACCTTCCTTCATTCTTACCTGGTGGTATCCACTTTTGAGGTCTATCTTGGAAGACCGTGGCTCCACTCAGCTCATCTAGCATGTCATCCAGTCGTGGTATTGGATGCCTATACTTGACTGTGATGTTGTTGATTGCTCGGCAGTCCACGCGCCAAGTCCCATCCTTCTTGGGCACTAGTAGCACTGGTACAGCACATGGACTGAGGCTCTCTCGAACATATCCTTTCTCCAGGAGCTCCTTGACTTGCTTCTCAAGCTCCTTGGACTCCTCTGGACTCATCCGTAGGCTGGCGGTTGGGCAGGGCTGCTCCGGGCACTAGATCAATCTGGTGTTCTATGCCACGTAAAGGAGGCAAGCCTGCTGGTATCTCCTCTGGAAATACATCCTGGAATTTGTTGAGGAGAGTTGCTACTTCATGAGGTAGCTCTACCTGTCCCTGTTCTATACTCAACACTTCCTTGAAAACCATTAGTAACATTAAATCCTTGAGGCTAAAGCTCTCCGGACATGACTTGGTTGAATAAGAAAGTTAGACTTGACAAGTTTCTTTTCCTTACTCATTTGGAGTTGTAGCTCATGTACTTGGGCAGGTGTAAGAGGAGCTAGGCTGACCTTTCTCTTGTCATGCACGAAGGTGTAGAGATTGGTTCTGCCATCATGCCTGGTCTCTTTGTCAAACTGCCATGGTCTTCCTAGTAGAAGATGGCCAGCTTGCATGGGCACCACGTCGCCTACGACCTGGTCTTGGTACTTGCCCACACTGAATGGCACAGTGACTTGCTCATGAATCTTGAGCTCCACTTTGTCATCAAGCCATCTCAGTCTATATGGTCGAGGATGCCGTGTCTCTCTAGACCTAGCTTATCAACCATATATGCACTAGCAACGTTAGTGCAAGAACCACCATCTATGATGAGGTTACATACCTTTCCCTTGATGGTGCAACGGCTGTGGAAGATGTTCTCCCTTTGGATGGTCTCTGAAGGATCCACCATTGCACTGAGGATCGTCTAGTGACCAGCACTTCCCCACATCAGGGTACTCAATGTCACCATATTCTCCTTCTGGTTCATAGTCCTCTTCATCTTGGGACTCATATTCTCCTGCCTCCGTAATCAGCATGACTCGGTTGTTTGGGCACTCCTTGAGATGTGTCCACGTCCCCTGCACTTGAAACAAGTTATGTCACGTGATCTTTGAGGGTTAGAAGACTTACCAGGCTCTCTCTGGTCACGGGTGGGTTCAGGAGGCTTGCTCTTGAACCTTGACTCGATCTCTGCTTTGCCTTTGTCCACTGTCTTAGGCATGTTGCTTGGTGCCCAAGGTGTCTTAGGCTTGCTGCGGATGTCTTGGCTCTTACGTTTGATGTGCTGTTCAGCTTGCACAGATAGGTGGAACAAGTCCTTGAAGTCATTGTAGATTTGCCTTTCCACCTTGCAGCTGATCCTTTCTTGGAGTCCATCCAAGAATTGTGCCATCAATGCTTCTTCATCATCATTGAGCTCCAATCTGTTCCTTAACTTCTCGAACTCTTCATAGTACTCCTCTACTGATCTGGTACCCTGCTTAAGAGTACAAAACGTCGTTGCAAATCCCTATGAAAGTAAGGTGGAACAAACCTTTGTCGCATGAGGTCTTTCATGTCGACCCATGAGTCTACGGGTCTCATTCTCTTCCTCCTTCTGTCAGATACCTCACGATCCCACCAGATGAGGGCATTGTCCGTGAGTTGTGCTACTGCCATTGAGACTCTCCTAGGTCCTGGTTGGTTGTAGTGATCAAAGATATGATCCATTCCTTCTCCCAATCTAGGTAAGCCTCGGGGTCTACTTTTCCTGCAAAACTTGGAGGAGTTAGTTTAACATCAGGATGAATTACCCGGTTGTAGGTGTGTTCATCTCCATCCTCATGACGTCTAGGAGGCATTCTTGGTCTCTGGTGAAGACCATATGGCTCAAAGCCATCATCTTCTGCCTCTGGTTGCCGTGGAGGTCCTCTCGGCCTATGGTGATAGTTATGAGGTTGCGTGTCCTCATCTCCATCTGGCTGGGGTTCCTCCTGTTCGTGCCGTGTCCTAAGGTACTCAGGACCCTCAGGACGGTCTTGCTCAGCTCTCACGTGCCTTATGGCCTGGAATCTTACTGGTCTCTCCACGCTCCAACCTCTCGCCTATGGATGCGAGTTGTGTTTGGAGTGTGGTGAACATGGCCATCATGGCTTCAGCTGCTCTCTATTCTCTTCTCCCATGTGTGCTACAAAGAAAGAAGACAATTAGGGTGCTCCTAAATTATTAGGAGGTTTTCTTTTATGGGTTTGAAAAAATGCAAAAGGAAAATCTAAGGAAAGAAAGAAAAAGGAAACTTCTAGACAACTTGTGCTAGCTGTCCAATTCAATTCTTTTATTCTTTCTATTTTCTTTTCTTTTCTTTTAATTTAACTTAAAATAATGGAAATATGATTAAACAAAAGGAAAACGTGAATGCAAAAGTGAATCTAAACCCTAGTGATACATGAGGCTAGATGCACTTTCGGTTTGGAGTTTGATGTTATTTTTTGATTTTTCTTGAATGCGACTTAAACTAATGCAAGAACTAAAACAAAACAAGCAAAGGATAGAAACAACCTGGTTTAGGAGCTTTAAGCTCTGATACCAAAATGATACAAGCCTTGATTCAAGGATGTATGCGTGGGCTGTTTGTAGAAGATTAGGTGAGAAACTCAACCTTAGGCTTCTGGATGGGGTTTTCTGGTTGGTAAAGATGGAAGGGTGAAGTGAACCACACGAGGGTGATGAACCTCGTGATAAATCACAAACTTAGAGCTAGGAGGGCTGGTCTCAACTAGGTTCTAAGCTTTCTTGAGAGAAAACTTGTAGAAAAAGTTCTACTTTATTAATATCAAAAGGTTGTCGAACTACAATGCTGGAAGGAGCCTTATTAATATGCTCGACAGCTTGACCTTCTAGGGTCGACTCAAATAAAGAAAAGGAAAGTTTACAAAAGTGCACAAAAGGAAAAGATACAAAAGTGTATAAAAAAGGACCTATTCCTAAAATGTTCTTGACTCAAAAATGTAAAGCAACTAGATCCTACCCTGCAAAACAGAAAGAGGCATATATTGAATGTAAACTTACCTTAACTCACCTCACGGCCAAGAAATGGAAGGTGGCCGTCCTTGTGGCATGCACGCCTTGCTCCTAGTCTTGACTTGGAGTAGGGTTAAAATCTTTGGGCCCTGACCTCTCTTGCCACTAAAGCCCAAGTCTCTGATGTTCCTTGTGTTGTTGAGAAGCCTTTGGACTCTAATTTGCTCTTCTGGCCCATTGTCCTTAGCTGCTCTTCCTCTAGAAGCTTGTCGACCCATAAGCTGAATTTGTGGAAGAGTGCTCTTGATCTGCTTCTTGTCATTGCTCCTAGGTACCACTGGTGTAGATACTTCCTCTAAGTGCATGTCCTGGAGCTGGTAGCTCATTTGGTCCGAGTCCTCTTGTGTAGAAGTGGAAGTGTGCGTGTACTGGCTGGATGGCTGTACCGGCTGGATTGTCCGTACTGGCGGAATGACTTCAGGACCCCAAGTTGATCCCGAGTCGGCGGTGTCATCAGGGGACGGCGGTGTCATTCACGTCCCCACCAAGTGTGCGGAAGCTTGGGCCTCTCCGCCATGTTGACCGGTCTGGTCCTATAGGTCGAGGTCCGGTACAAGATGGTCCTGCTGTCTCGGCAAGCTTCCTGGTCGGCCAGTCTGGTCTCCTGGCTGGATGTACGACCTGATGTCCTCATCACCTTCCATTTTTATGAGGTCAGTTAACATGTACCTCAATCCTGATGCCAAGATCTTGCCACAAATTTTCATTTTTTGAGTCACTACTTGATAGGAAGAGTAGCCGGATATACACTGCTTTTTAAGTGCAAAGTTTCTTTGGTCATCTTGGTGTCAGAGACTTGGTCGAGCAGAAGGTCAGGCATTGTAGTTAACCCTTTCTTTTTGATCGAAATAGGAATGCGTGCACCAAAGTCCAGCCTTCCATTTCTTGGGTGAGGAGACCATGCCATCCAGGTCTATAAGTTTTCTTTTTGAGGGTTCAAATCCCTAAGTTGCTTCACTTCAAGAGTCAAGAGGACTCAATTAAAGGAATAGGTCTCAGTTATACTTTTCTCTTTTCCGACATACACTTTTGTCAAACTCATTTTCTTTTGGTCTAAAGCTTCCTGTTTTTATTCCAAATGAGCTACCAGCTCCAGGACATGCACTTAGAGGAAGTATCTACACCAGTGGTACCTCAGGAGCAATGACAAGAAGCAGATCAAGAGCACTCTTCCACAAATTCAGCTTATGGGACAAGCTCTAGAGGAAGAGCTAAGGACAATGGGCCAGACAAATTAGAGTCCAAAGGCTTCTCAACAACACAAGGACATCAGAGACTTGGGCTTTAGTGGCAAGAGGTCAGGCCCAAAGATTTTAACCCTACTCCAAGTCGAAGACTAGGAGCAAGCGCTGCATGCCACAAGGACCCACCTTCCATTTCTTGGCCGTGAGGTGAGTTAAGGTAAGTTTACATTCGAATATATGCCTCTTTCTGTTTTGCAGGGTAGGATCTAGTTGCTTTACATTTTGAGTCAAGAACATTTTAGGAATAGGTCCTTTTCGGTTATACACTTTTGTATCTTTTCCTTTTGTGCACTTTTGTAAACTTTCCTTTTCTTTATTTGAGTCGACCCTAGAAGGTCAAGCTGTCGAGCATATTAATAAGGCTCCTTCCAGCATTGTAGTTCGACAACCTTTTGATTATTAATAAAGTAGAACTTTTCCCAAGTTTTCTCTCAAGAATCTTGTGCGCTTAGAACCTAGTTGAGACCAGCCCTCCTAGCTCTAAGTTTGTGATTTATCACGAGGTTCATCACCCTCGTGTGGTTCACTTCACCTTCCATCGTTTACCAACCAGAAAACCCCTATCCAGAAGCCTAAGGTTGAGTTTCTCACCTAATCTTCTACAAACAGCCCAGCATACATCCTTGAATCAAGGCTTGTATCATTTTGGTATCAGAGCTTAAAGCTCCTAAACCAGGTTGTTTCTATCCTTTTGCTTGTTTTTTCTAGTTCTTGCATTAGTTTAAGTCGCATTCAAGAAAATCAAAAAAACAACATCAAACTCCAAACCGAGTGCATCTAGCCTCCTATCACTAGGGTTTAGATTCACTTTTGCATTGCACGTTTTCCTTTTGTTTAATTCATATTTCCTTATTTTAAGTTAAATTAAAAAGAAAAGAAAAGAAAATACTAGAATTCAATTGGACAGCTAGCACAAGTTGTCTAGGAAGTTTCCTTTTTTTGAATTTCCTTTCTTAGATTTTCCTTTTGCATTTTTTCAAACCCTATAAAAGAAAACCTCCTAATAATTTAGGAGCACCTAATTGTCTTCTTTCTTTGTAGCACACATGGGAGAAGAGAATAGAGAAGCTGAAGCCATGATGGCCATGTTCACCACACTCCAAACACAACTCGCATCCATAGGCGAGAGGTTGGAGCGTGGAGAGACCAGTAAGATTCCAGGCCATAAGGCACGTGAGAGCTGAGCAAGATCGTCCTGAGGGTCCTGAGTACCTTAGGACACGGCACGAACAGGAGGAACCCCAGCCAGATGGAGATGAGGACACCAACCTCATAACTATCACCATAGGCCGAGAGGACCTCCACGGCAACCAGAGGCAGAAGATGATGGCTTTGAGCCATATGGTCTTCACCAGAGACCAAGAATGCCTCCTAGACGTCATGAGGATGGAGATGAACACACCTATAACCGGGTAATTCATCCTGATGTTAAACTAACTCCTCCAAGTTTTGCAGGAAAAGTAGACCCCGAGGCTTACCTAGATTGGGAGAAGCGAATGGA
The DNA here is from genome assembly GCA_018901935.1 of Pugionium cornutum. Taxonomy (NCBI): domain Eukaryota; kingdom Viridiplantae; phylum Streptophyta; class Magnoliopsida; order Brassicales; family Brassicaceae; genus Pugionium; species Pugionium cornutum. The sequence goes on from CM032163.1 coordinate 27,358,133, forward strand.
TCATATCTTTGATCACTACAACCAACCAGGACCTAGGAGAGTCTCAATGGCAGTAGCACAACTCACGGACAATGCCCTCATCTGGTGGGATCGTGAGGTATCTGACAGAAGGAGGAAGAGAATGAGACCCGTAGACTCATGGGTCGACATGAAAGACCTCATGCGACAAAGGTTTGTTCCACCTTACTTTCATAGGGATTTGCAACGTCGTTTCGTACTCTTAAGCAGGGTACCAGATCAGTAGAGGAGTACTATGAAGAGTTCGAAGTTAAGGAACAGATTGGAGCTCAATGATGATGAAGAAGCATTGATGGCACAATTCTTGGATGGACTCCAAGAAAGGATCAGCTGCAAGGTGGAAAGGCAAATCTACAATGACTTCAAGACTTGTTCCACCTATCTGTGCAAGCTGAACAGCACATCAAACGTAAGAGCCAAGACATCCGCAGCAAGCCTAAGACACCTTGGGCACCAAGCAACATGCCTAAGACAGTGGACAAAGGCAAAAGCGTAGAGATCGAGTCAAGGTTCAAGAGCAAGCCTCCTGAACCCACCCGTGACCAGAGAGAGCCTGGTAAGTCTTCTAACCCTCAAAGATCACGTGACATAACTTGTTTCAAGTGCAGGGGACGTGGACACATCTCAAGGAGTGCCCAAACAACCGAGTCATGCTGATTACGGAGGCAGGAGAATATGAGTCCCAAGATGAAGAGGACTATGAACCAGAAGGAGAATATGGTGACATTGAGTACCCTGATGTGGGGGAAGTGCTGGTCACTAGACGTATCCTCAGTGCAATGGTGGATCCTTCAGAGACCATCCAAAGGGAGAACATCTTCCACAGCCGTTGCACCATCAAGGGAAAGGTATGTAACCTCATCATAGATGGTGGTTCTTGCACTAACGTTGCTAGTGCGTATATGGTTGATAAGCTAGGTCTAGAGAGACACGGCATCCTCGACCATATAGACTGAGATGGCTTGATGACAAAGTGGAGCTCAAGATTCATGAGCAAGTCACTGTGCCATTCAGTGTGGGCAAGTACCAAGACCAGGTCGTGCGAGTGGTGCCCATGCAAGCTGGCCATCTTCTACTAGGAAGACCATGGCAGTTTGACAAAGAGACCAGGCATGATGGCAGAACCAATCTCTACACCTTCGTGCATGACAAGAGAAAGGTCAGCCTAGCTCCTCTTACACCTGCCCAAGTACATGAGCTACAACTCCAAATGAGTAAGGAAAAGAAACTTGTCAAGTCTAACTTTCTTATTCAACCTAGTCATGTCCGGAGAGCTTTAGCCTCGAAGGACTTAATGTTACTAATGGTTTTCAAGGAAGTGTTGAGTATAGAACAGGGACAGGTAGAGCTACCTCATGAAGTAGCAACACTCCTCAACAAATTCCAGGATGTATTTCCAGAGGAGATACCAGCAGGCTTGCCTCCTTTACGTGGCATAGAACACCAGATTGATCTAGTGCCCGGAGCAGCCCTGCCCAACCGGCCAGCCTACCGGATGAGTCCAGAGGAGTCCAAGGAGCTTGAGAAGCAAGTCAAGGAGCTCCTGGAGAAAGGATATGTTCGAGAGAGCCTCAGTCCATGTGCCGTACCAGTGCTACTAGTGCCCAAGAAGGATGGGACTTGGCGCATGTGCGTGGACTGCCGAGCAATCAACAACATCACAGTCAAGTATGGCATCCAATACCACGACTGGATGACATGCTAGATGAGCTGAGTGGAGCCACGGTCTTCTCCAAGATAGACCTCAAAGTGGATACCACCAGGTAAGAATGAAGGAAGGTGATGAGTGGAAGACTGCTTTCAAGACAAAGCAAGGGCTCTACGAGTGGACAGTCATGCCATTTGGCTTGACTAATGCCCCAAGCACCTTCATGCCTTATGAACCAAGTTCTTAGGGCGTACATCAGTAAGTTTGTAGTAGTTTATTTGATGACATACTTGTTTATAGTAAGTGCCTACGGAACACCTCACACATCTTGAGATGGTCCTTAAAACCCTTCGACAAGAAGAGCTTTATGCCAATCTCAAGAAGTGCACCTTTTGTACTGATAAGCTTGTCTTTTTAGGTTTTGTTGTGAGTTCACAGGGCCTACAGGTTGATGAAGAGAAGATTCGAGCCATACAAGAATGGCCAACACCAGGAAACATCAGCCAAGTAAGGAGCTTCCACGGACTGGCCAGCTTCTATAGGAGATTCGTGCCCAACTTCAGCAGTATTGCCTCACCACTGATGGCAGTAGTGAAGAAGAACGTGGGATTCAGCTGGGGAGAAGCTCAGGAGAAGGCATTCCAGGCCTTGAAGGACAGCCTTACACACACACCAGTGCTAGTCCTTCCCGACTTCAACAAGACGTTTGAAGTGGAGTGTGATGCCTCTGGAATAGGCATAGGAGCAGTGCTAACCCAAGGAGGGAGACCAGTGGCATACTTCAGTGAGAAGCTAGGAGGTGCCTCACTGAACTACCCCACTTATGACAAGGAGCTCTATGCCCTTGTCCGAGCATTGGAGACTTGGCAGCATTACTTGCTGTCCAAGGAGTTTGTGATCCACACTGATCACGAGACTCTCAAACACCTCAGAGGGCAAACCAATCTCAAGAGGAGACATGCCAGGTGGATGGAGTTCATAGAGACCTTCCTACATCATCAAGTACAAGAAGGGCAAAGACAATGTGGTAGCCGATGCACTATCAAGGAGGTTTGCCTTGATATCAACCATGGAGGCAAAGGTCCTAGGATTCGAGCACATCAAGGATCTATACAAGGATGATCCTGACTTGCTGAGAGCTACAAGGAGTGTAGCACAGGGAGTCATGGCAAATTCTACATCCATGAGGATTCTTGTTCCGAGAAAGAAGGCTGTGCATACCACAGGATCACTAAGGAGCTTATCATCCGAGAAGCTCATGGAGGAGGACTCATGGGCCACTTTGGTGTCGACAAGACTCTAGCAGTGGTCAAGGAGCACTTCTACTGGCCACACATCAAGAGGACAGTAGAAGCACATTGTGCAAGATGCATCACTTGCAAGAAGGCAAAGTCCCGAGTGCAACCTCACGGGTTGTATCTCCACTGCCCATACCAACACATCCATGGGTGGACATCTCGATGGATTTTGTTCTAGGTCTGCCCAAGATCAACCACAAAGATGCAATCTTTGTAGTGGTGGACAGATTCTCCAAGATGGCACATTCATCCCATGTGCCAATGTCAATGATGCCACACAAACAGCTGAGCTGTTCTTCAGGGAGATACGGCTTCATGGAGTGCCAAGGACCATCGTATCAGATAGGGACACCAAGTTCCTCAGCCATTTCTGGAGGACCCTTTGAGAAAGCTAGGCACGAAGCTACTCTTCTCAACCACTTGCCATCCTCAAACCGATGGCCAAACTGAAGTTGTCAACAGGACACTATCAACTCTTCTCAGAACAACACTAGGGAAGAACCTAAAGACTTGGGTGGAGTGCCTGCCATTCATTGAGTTCGCCACAACCGAGCCGTGCACTCAGCAACCAAGAAGACACCATTTGAAGTGGTATACGGTTTCAACCCTCTCACCCCATTGGAGCAAACACCACTGCCACCAGCTGAGATGACCAACCTCAACGGAGCATCCAAAGCAGAGTTCATAAGGAGGTTACACCAGAAGGTAGCAGAGAACTTGGAGAAGAGGACCGGACAGTACGTGACTCATGCCAACAAAGGAAGAAAGGAGGTGATCTTTCAACCAGGCGATTGGGTGTGGCTACACCTCGGCAGGAGAGGTTCCCAAACCTAAGGAGTTCCAAGCTAGCACCAAGAGGAGATGGACCATTCAGAGTGCTCGAGAGGATCAACAACAACGCCTACCGGATCGAGCTGCCAGGTGAGTTTAATGTGTCCAATACGTTCAATGTTACTGACTTGGCCCTTTCCATGCAGATGAACCAGTTTTGAGGACAAAACCTACTGAAGAGGGAGGGAATGATGAGGACATCAGGTCGTACATCCAGCCAGGAGACCAGACTGGCCGACCAGGAAGCTTGCCGAGACAGCAGGACCATCTGGCACTGCCGGACCAGACAGTACCGACCTCGACCTATAGGACCAGACCGGTCAACATTGCCGGAGAGGCCCAAGCTTCCGCACACTTGGTGGGGACGTGAATGACACCGCCCCTGATGACACCGCCGACTCGGGATCAACTTGGCCGGTCCTGAAGTCATTCCGGCCAGTACCACAATCCAGCGGTACAGGCCATCCAGCCGAGTACGCGCACTTCCACTTCTACACAAGAGGACTCGGACCAAATGAGCTACCAGCTCCAGGACATGCACTTAGAGGAAGTCTCCACCAGTGGTACCTCAGGAGCAATGACAAGAAGCAGATCAAGCACTCTTCCACAAATTCAGCTTATGGGTCGACAAGCTTCTAGAGGAAGATCGACTAAGGACAATGGGCCACAAAAGAGTCCAAAGGCTTCTCAACAACACAAGGACATCAGAGACTTGGGCTTTAGTGGCAAGAGAGGTCAGGGCCCAAAGATTTTAACCCTACTCCAAGTCGAAGACTAGGAGCAAGCGTGCATGCCACAAGGACGGCCACCTTCCATTTCTTGGCCGTGAGGTGAGTTAAGGTAAGTTTACATTGAATATATGCCTCTTTCTGTTTTGCAGGGTAGGATCTAGTTGCTTTACATTTTGAGTCAAGAACATTTTAGGAATAGGTCCTTTTCTTATACACTTTTGTATCTTTTCCTTTTGTGCACTTTTGTAAACTTTCCTTTTTCTTATTTGAGTCGACCCTAGTAGGTCAAGCTGTCGAGCATATTAATAAGGCTCCTTCCAGCATTGTAGTTCGACAACCTTTTTGATAATTAATAAAGATCGAATTTTCTTTCAACAAGTATTCTCTCAAGAGACTTGTGCGCTTAGAACCTAGTTGAGACCAGCCCTCCTAGCTCTAAGTTTGTGATTTATCACGAGGTTCATCACCCCTCGTGTGGTTCACTTCACCCTTCCATCGTTTACCAACCAGAAAACCCCCATCCAGAAGCCTAAGGTTGAGTTTCTCACCTAATCTTCTACAAACAGCCCACGCGCATACATCCTTGAATCAAGGCTTGTATCAGGTGTGCTCACGGATTCAAAGGGAGCAAGGCAACATTGGTTTGTTTGGTGGTAAAGGAGAACTAGTCATGGCCAACAAAAGCGTGTTTAAGCAAGAGGATAGGAAGAGTGTGATGTGTGAGCATTGTAAGAGGAATGGCCACATCAAGGACAAGTGCTGGATACTTCATCCTCATCTCAAGCCAAACCGGTTCAAGGATTCAAAGGCTAACATCTCTCAAATGGTTGCGACTGAACCGGCAAGTTCATCCAACCAAGGAGGGGAGCTAGCTATGAATGTATCCATGGAGTATGTTAAGAAGAGTGACTTGGAGGATCTCATCAAGGCCTATGCCTCAAAGCTCTCCGGTATCACACTCTACTCCCATAAATCGCTTGATAAACCAGATCATAAGTTGGTAGTGGATTCAGGTGCTTCTCACCATATGATTAGCAATGCTAGGTTGTTAAAGAACATTGAACCATGTCTAGGACAAGTAACTATAGCTGATGGTAAGGGTATTCCAATTGAAGGAACCGGAAAATTAAGACTATTTGACAAAGAAACTAATGCATTCTTTGTACCTAAATTTAAGTCTAATCTAGTTTCTGTCAAAAGGCTACTAAAGACCTCAATTGCAATGTTACATTTGGGCCTAACAATGTTTACTTTCAGGATATTAAGAGTGGTAAGATACTTGGAGGTGGTGTAACTCAAGATGAGCTCTATGTTCTTGAAGACCCTCCAAGCAATTTGGATTCCTTAGCTTTCAAATCCTGTGTTTTTGCTAATAAAGATGTCTTATGGCATGCTAGATTAGGACATCCTCATGCTCGTGCTTTAAGCTTAATAATTCCTAATGTCGCTTATGATCACTCAGTTTGTGAGGCTTGTATCCTTGGCAAACATTGTCGTGTTGTTTTTCCTAAATCGTCTACAATTTATGAGCATTGCTTTGATTTAGTACATTCCGATGTTTGGACCTCACCTTACATGTCTAGAGATAGGAATAAATACTTTGTGACCTTTATAGATGAGAAATCGAAATATACATGGGTTACATTACTTCCATCTAAAGATAGGGTTTATGAGGCATTTATAAACTTTCATAATTATGTTACTAATCAATTCAATGCCAAGATCAAAGTGTTAAGATCAGATAATGGAGGGAATACACAAGTCAAAGATTCAAAGCTCATCTAAACAAACATGGAATACTACATCAAACTAGCTGTCCACACACACCACAACAAAATGGAGTTGCTGAAAGGAAGAACCGACACTTAATGGAAGTAGCAAGATCCATGATGTTTCATACCAATGTTCCTAAAAGTTTTTGGGGAGATGCAGTCTTGGTTGCTTGCTACCTCATCAATCGTATTCCAACCAAAGTCTTGCAAGATATATCCCCATTTGAGGTACTCAATAAAACTAAACCTTCCATTGATCATTTACGTGTATTTGGGTGTGTGTGCTTTGTGTATGTTCCAGGTGATCTAAGAAACAAGTTGGAGGCAAAGAGCATCAAGTGTATGTTCCTTGGATATTCGACAACACAAAGGGGTTATAAGTGCTATGATCCGAGCAACAACAGGACATATGTGTCTAGAGATGTCAAGTTCATAGAAGAACAAAGCTATTATGATCAGAAAGATTGGGAAGGATTGAAGGATCTCTCAAGGTCACCTTCTGATTTGGCTACGAGTTTGACGTTTCTCTTGAATCATTTGGGAAATGATCTGCCAAAGGATTCAAGACACGAAGAAACAAGAACCTTAAGTAGTTCACAAGATACCCAAGAGAATGAACAAGGGGTGGTAACTCAAGAACCAACTCCAATCCAAGAAGAAGCTATGGCCCAAAATCAAGAACAAGACGACTTGGAAGTGGGTATAGAGGAACCTATTCATCAAATGGAAGAGGAAACGGTTGTAGAGGAGGCTGCACCACCTGTTCAGCATTTAAGGAGGAGTACTAGACTTAGGAACACTAGGGTATTCTACAACAACCAGGCCGTGGCTCATCCCATACAAGCTGTTTGTTCCCTTGACCTCTTGCCATCTAGTCATCAAGCATTCCTTGGGAAAGATTGAACAAAGTCAGATTCCAAGGACTTATGAAGAAGCTGAGAGCAAGAAAGAATGGTTAGATGCAGTAAGAGATGAGAAGGGAGCTATGGAAAGGAATCATACATGGGATATACAAGAACTTCCCAAAGGCAAGAAGGCTGTGAGTTCCAAGTGGGTGTTCACCATCAAGTATAAGAGCAATGGGGACATAGAAAGGTACAAGGCACGTCTAGTTGCAAGAGGTTTCACTCAGACATATGGAGAGGACTATACTGATACATTTGCACCGGTGGCTAAGCTACACACTGTAAGGGTTGTTCTTTCACTAGCTACGAATCTGACTTGGGCTCTTACTGATAATGGGTTTAGGAAATCCCATTCAGATCATACTTTGTTCACTCGTCAAAACTCCAAAGGAATCGTGGCGGTCTTGGTTTATGTGGATGACCTTATCATCACAAGAGATGATAAGGAAGGAATTCAGTCCACAAAGGCCTTCTTAAACAGATCATTTGACATCAAGGATCTTGGAGAGTTGAAGTACTTCTTGGGTATTGAAGTGTGTCGGTCTCAAGAAGGGCTCTTTCTATCCCAAAGAAAGTATGCTCTTGATCTGTTGACAGACACGGGAAAGCTTGGGGCTAAACCGGCCAAAACTCCTCTTGAAGATGGCTACAAGGTCAACGGAAAGGGGGAGAAAGCTGATGAGTTATTTAAGGATGTTTCTCAGTATAGGAGACTAGTTGGGAAGCTGATCTACCTCACCCTCACACGACCAGACTTGTGTTTTGCTGTGAATCAAGTAAGTCAACATATGCAAAAGCCTACTGTATATCATTGGAGCATGGTAGAAAGGATCCTTAGATACGTCAAAGGATCTCCTGGTCAAGGTATATGGATGGGCAAGAATGGGAACACTGAGATTGTCGGGTATTGTGATGCGGATTGGGCTGGTGATAGGGTGGATAGGAAATCAACCACTGGGTATTGCACCTTCGTTGGTGGGAACTTAGTCACTTGGAAGACTAAGAAGCAGAAGGTGGTATCATGTTCTTGTGCTGAAGCAGAATATAGGGCTATGAGGAAGCTGACAAATGAAGTAACTTGGCTCAAAGCACTCTTGAAAGATTTCGGTATTGCACAACCAGGGCCAATTACCTTCCATTGTGATAATCAGGCAGCCATTCACATAGCTTCAAACTCAGTGTTTCACGAGAGGACCAAGCACATAGAGATCGACTGCCATAAGGTTAGGGAGAAAGTTCAAGATGGAACTATTCTGCCATGTTATACAAGGAGTGAAGACCAACTAGCTGACATCTTCACAAAGGCAGCAAGTCTCAAAGTTTGCAAGAACATCTTTAGCAAACTTGGGCTTGTTGATTTATCACACCCATGATCAAAGATCTCCTAATCCAAGAGCAACACACTCTTTTTCCCTTATTAAGGTTTTGTCCCAAGTGGTTTTCCTTAATAAGGTTTTAATGAGGTGTTGCCTTGGGTTCCCAAGCTTAAGACTTTAGGGTGATTCCAAAGTCTTTAGCTTGAGGGGGAGTATTGACATAGGAAAATCAAATAAGACCTATCTTGACCTACAAGGCAAGTGTGAGCACGAAAATTCAGTTTGAATAACAAGGGAAATGAAAAAGGATGGGTCATTATTAACCACATGGTTGAAATGGTTAAATAGCTACCTTGGGAGAAGAATCAAGGTGAAAAAGTCATGCCCATGCTGCACACAGTCTTGGCAACCACACCAAACAGTCATGCCCATGCTGCACACAGTCTTGGCAACCACACCAAACAGTCATGCCCATGCTGAACACAGTCTTGGCAACCACACCAAACAGTCATGCCCATGCTGTCTCCTCTCTTCTCATTGGTTGTTGACAGGCTCCTCCTCTATTCAAACTCATCCACAAGTTTGAATTCGTTTTCTTTTGTGTTCACATTGTAAATCCTCTATAAAAGGGCTGTAAAGACCCAATGTATAACATACTCTTAGGAGATTCTTCTCCATAAGTCTAAGTCATTTCTCATTTTCTCATACTTCTCTTTGAGTTTTCAGATTCAATTCTTCACATTTCTCCTCTATAATCTCAATATTCTTACACGACCTCATGCGACAAAGGTTTGTTCCACCTTACTTTCATAGAGACTTGCAACGTCGTTTTTGTACTCTTAAGCAGGGTACCAGATCAGTAGAGGAGTACTATGAAGAGTTCGGGAAGCTAAGGAACCGATTGGAGCTCAATGATGATGAAGAAGCATTGATGGCACAATTCTTGGATGGACTCCAAGAAAGAATCAGCCGCAAGGTGGAAAGGCAAATCTACAATGACTTCAAAGACTTGTTCCACCTATCTGTCCAGGCTGAGCAGCACATCAAACGTAAGAGCCAAGACATCCGCAGCAAGCCTAAGACACCTTGGGCACCAAGCAACATGCCCAAGCCCGTAGACAAAGGCAAGCGCATAGAGATCGAGTCAAGGTTCAAGAGCAAGCCTCCTGAACCCACCTGTGACCAGAGAGAGCCTGGTAAGTCTTCTAACCCTCAAAGATCACATGACATCACTTGTTTCAAGTGTAGGGGTCGTGGACACATCTCAAGGGAGTGCCCAAACAACCGGGTCATGTTGATTACGGAGGCTGGAGAATATGAGTCCCAAGATGAAGAGGACTATGAACCAGAAGAGGAATTTGGTGACATTGAGTACCCTGATGTGGGGGAAGTGCTGGTCACTAGACGCATCCTCAGTGCAATGGTGGATCCTTCTGAGACCATCGAAAGGGAGAACATCTTCCACAGCCGTTGCACCATCAAGGGCAAGGTATGTAACCTCATCATAGATGGTGGTTCTTGCACTAACGTTGCTAGTGCATATATGGTTGATAAGCTAGGTCTAGAGAAGACAAGGCATCCTCGACCATATAGACTGAGATGGCTGGATGACAAAGTGGAGCTCAAAATCCATCAGCAAGTCACTGTGCCATTCAGTGTGGGCCAGTACGAAGACCAAGTCGTGTGCGACGTGGTGCCCATGCAAGCTGGCCATCTTCTACTAGGAAGACCATGGCAGTTTGACAAAGAGACCAGGCATGATAGCCGAACCAATCTCTACACTTTCGTGCATGACAAAAGAAAGGTTAGCTTGGCTCCTCTCACACCTGCCCAGGTACACGAGCTACAACTCCAAATGAGTAAGGAAAAGAAACTTATCAAGTCTAATTTTCTTATTCAACCAAGCCATGTCCGGAGAGCTTTAGCCTCGAAGGATTTAATGTTACTAATGGTTTTCAAAGAAGTGTTGAATGTAGAAAAAGAACAGGTAGAGATACCTCCTGAAGTAGCAACTCTCCTCAACAAGTTCCAGGATGTATTTCCAGAGGAGATACCAACAGGCTTGCCTCCTTTACGTGGCATAGAACACCAGATTGATCTAGTGCCCGGAGCAGCCCTGCCCAACCGGCCAACCTACCGGATGAGTCCAGAGGAGTCCAAGGAGCTTGAGAAGCAAGTCGAGGAGCTCCTGGAGAAAGGCTATGTTCGAGAGATCCTCAGTCCATGTGCCGTACCAGTGCTACTAGTGCCCAAGAAGGATGGGACTTGGCGCATGTGCGTGGACTGCTGAGCAATCCACAACATCACAGTCAAGTACCGGCATCCAATACCACGGCTGGATGACATGCTAGATGAGCTGAGTGGAGCCACGGTCTTCTCCAAGATAGTCCTCAAGAGTGGATACCACCAGGTCAGGATGAAAGAAGGTGATGAATGCAAGACTGCTTTCAAGACAAAGCAAGGGCTCTACGAGTGGACAGTCATGCCATTTTGCTTGACTAATGCCCCAAGCACCTTCATGCGCCTTATGAACCAAGTTCTTAGGGCGTACATCAGTATGTTTTTAGTGGTTTACTTTGATGACATACTAGTTTATAGTAAGTGCCTACGAGAACACCTCACACATCTTGAGATGGTACTTAAAACCCTTGACAAGAAGAGCTTTATGCCAATCTCATGAAGTGCATCTTTTATACTGATAAACTTGTCTTTTTAGGTTTTGTTGTAAGTTCGCAAGGCCTACAGGTTGATGAAGAGAAGATTCGAGCAATACAAGAATGGCCAACACCAGGCAACATCAGCCAAGTAAGGAGCTTCCACGGACTGGCCAGCTTCTATAGGAGATTCGTGCCCAACTTCAGCAGTATTGCCTCACTGCTGACGGCAATAGTGAAGAAGAACGTGAGATTCAGCTTGGGAGAAGCTCAGGAGAAGGCATTCCAGGCCTTGAAGGACAGCCTTACACATGCACCAGTGCTAGTCCTGCCCGACTTCAACAAGACGTTTGAAGTGGAGTGTGATGCCTCTGGAATAGGCATAGGAGCAGTGCTAACCTAAGGAGGGAGACCAGTGGCATACTTCAGTGAGAAGCTAGGTGGTGCCTCACTAAACTACCCCACTTATGACAAGGAGCTTTATGCCCTTGTCCGAGCATTGGAGACTTGGCAGCATTACTTGCTGTCCATGGAGTTTGTGATCCACACTGATCACGAGACTCTCAAACACCTCAGAGGGCAAACCAATCTCAAGAGGAGACATGCCAGGTGGATGGAGTTCATAGAGACCTTCCCGTACATCATCAAGTACAAGAAGGGCAAGGATAATGTGGTAGCCGATGCACTGTCGAGGAGGTTTGCCTTGATATCAACCATGGAGGCAAAGGTCCTAGGGTTCGAGCACATCAAGGACCTATACAAGGATGATCCTGACTTTGCTGAGAGCTACAAGGAGTGTGGCATAGGGAGTCATGGAAAGTTTTACATCCATGAGGGATTCTTGTTCCGAGAAAGAAGGGTGTGCATACCACAAGGATCATTAAGGGAGCTTATCATCCGAGAAGCTCATGGAGGAGGACTCATGGGCCACTTTGGTGTCGACAAGACTCTAGCAGTGGTCAAGGAGCACTTCTGCTTGCCACACATCAAGAGGACAGTAGAAGCTCACTGTGCAAGATGCATCACTTGCAAGAAGGCAAAGTCCCGAGTGCAACCTCATGGGTTGTATCTCCCACTGCCCATACTTACACATCCATGGGTGGACATCTCAATGGACTTTGTTCTAGGTCTGCCCAAGATCAACCACAAAGATGCAATCTTTGTAGTGGTGGACAGATTCTCCAAGATGGCACACTTCATTCCATGTGCCAATGTCAATGACGCCACACAAACAGCTGAGCTGTTCTTCAGGGAGATAGTACGGCTTCATGGAGTGCCGAGGACCATCGTATCAGACAGGGACACCAGGTTCCTCAGCCATTTCTGGAGGACCCTTTGGAGAAAGCTAGGCACGAAGCTACTCTTCTCTACCACCTGCCATCCTCAAACCGATGGCCAAACTGAAGTTGTCAACAGGACACTATCAACTCTTCTCAGGACTACACTAGGGAAGAACCTAAAGACTTGGGTGGAGTGCCTGCCATTCATAGAGTTCACTTACAACCGAGCCGTGCACTAAGCAACCAAGAAGACACCATTTGAAGTAGTATACGGCTTCAACCCTCTCACCCCATTGGAGCAAACGCCACTACCACCAGCTGAGATGACCAACCTCAACGGAGCATCCAAGGCAGAGTTCATAAGGAGGTTACACCAGAAGGTAGCAGAAAACTTGGAGAAGAGGACCGGACAGTACGTGACTCATGCCAACAAGGGAAGAAAGGAGGTGATCTTTCAACCAGGCGATTGGGTGTGGCTACACCTATGGCAGGAGAGGTTCCCAAACCTAAGGAGTTCCAAGCTAGCACCAAGAGGAGATGGACCTTTCAGAGTGCTCGAGAGGATCAACAACAACGCCTACCGGATCGAGCTCCCAGGTGAGTTTAATGTGTCCAATATGTTCAATGTTACTGACTTAGCCCCTTTCCATGCAGATGAACCATCAGGTCGTACATCCAGCCAGGAGACCAGACTGGCCGACCAGGAAGCTTGCCCGAGACAGCCGGACCATCTGGCATGCTGCCGGTCCAAGCAATACCGCCGGACCCTCGACCACAAGGACCAGAGCAACAGCATTGCCGGCGGAGAGGCCCAAGCTTCCGGCACACTTGGTGGTGACGTGGATGACACCGCCGGTCCCTCTGGTGATGCCGCCAACTCCGGGATCAACTTGGCCGGTCCTGAAGGCATTCCGGCCAGTACCTCGCACAATCCAGCCGGTACAGCCGATCCAGCCGAGTACACGCGCATTTCCACTTCTACACAAGAAGACTCGGACCAAATGAGCTACCAGCTCCAGGACATGCACCTAGAAGAAGTCTCTACACCAGTGGTACCTCAAGGAGCAATGACAAGAAGCAGATCAAGGGCACTCTTCCACAAATTCAGCTTATGGGTCGACAAGCTCCTAGAGGAAGATCGACTAAGGACAATGGGCCAAAAGTGCAAGGAAGAGTCCAATGGCTTCTCAACAACACAAGGGACATCAGAGACTTGGGCTTTAGTGGCAAGAGAGGTCAGGGCCCAAAGATTCTTAACCCTACTCCAAGTCGAAGACTAGGAGCAAGGCGCGTGCATGCCACAAGGACGGCCACCTTCCATTTCTTGGCCATGAGGTAAGTTAAGGTAAGTTTCAATTCGAATATATGCCTCTTTCTGTTTTGCAGGGTAGGATCTAGAATATTTACTTTTATTGAGTCAAAGACATTTTAGGAATAGGTCTTTTTTTCGATTATACACTTTTGTATCTTTTCCTTTTGTGCACTTTTGTAAGTTTCCTTTTCTTATTTGGGTCGACCCTAGAAGGTCAAGCTGTCGAGCATATTAATAAGCCTCCTTCCAGCATTGTAGTTGGACAACCTTTTTGATATTAATAAAGATAGAACTTTTTTCCCAACAAGTTTTCTCTCAAGAATCTTGTGCGCTTAGAATCTAGTTGAGACCAGCCCTCCTAGCTCTAAGTTTATGATTTATCACGAGGTTCATCACCCCTCGTGTGGTTCACTTCACCTTTCCATCGAATACGAATCCAAAAACCCCTATCCAAGAAGTCTAAGGTCGAGTTTCTCACCTAAACTTCTCCAAACAGCCCACGTGCATACATCATTGAATCAAGGCTTGTATCACACTGGATTCGTGTCATTTTGAGCTCTAAATCAAAATTTACGTCGATTTAGTGCGGACATGTCAAGTTGATCGGTTAGTTAAAGTGATCAGTCTCAACTGATCATTGGTGCTCATTAAGTAAAGGCTTAGAAAGAAAGCATAATGCATGGCATCAAGGAGTTTGGATAGATTGGATTACTAGGACGCTTTGTCGTCTCTATTTTTGTCTCAAATTTTTTCAAAATATAGAAAATTGACCTAGCTTAACGTAGGCCTTTGATTCGTGTCATTCGGAGCTCTAAATCAAAAGTTAAAGACGATTTAGTGCGGACGTGTGACAAGTTTATCGGCCTGTTAATATGATTATTCTCAACTGATCATTAGGTCTCATTGAGTAAATGCTTTTAAATGAAGCATAATGCATGACATCACGTAGTTTGGGAGAGATTGGATTACTTGTACGCTTTGTCGTCTCTACTTCCGTCTCAAAATTTGTCAAAATATAGAAAATTTATCTAGCTTAAAGTAGGCATTGGATACCTGTCAGTCTGAGCTCAAAATCAAAAGGTACGGATGATTTATTGCAGACATGTCAATTTGATCGACCAGTTAATATGATTATTGTAATACCCCCGATCCTCAGTAAGGATCGGTTGGGCGAGCTGGCCGGCAGTTGGGCGAGCTGGCCGGCAGTTGGGTGAGCTGGCTGGCAGTTGGGTGAGCTGGCCGGCAGTTGGACGAGCTAGTTGGTAGCTGGGCCAACTGGCCAGCTAGCATTGGCTCGGGCAGTTGGTGCCGAATCAGTGCCACGACCAAGCACAACGGTTCGACTAGAAACGTTGATTGGTCAAGCAAAAGTCATGACAGTTCGCGAAAACCGACCACGGGCCCTATAAATATACGGCTTAGGGTCGGTACAAGGCACGCTGGAGAGGAAAAATCATAGAATTTTTCTAAAGCAATATTCGATAAGTGTTAGAACGAGTGAGGTAGAGATCGTGAACCTTGGATCAGGAAACCAACAGTGATGGTACGCGATTAAGGGCTAAGCATGGTCGAGGTGAGTAATCCCTTACCCTTTCAGACTTGGATTCCTCTTTGGCGGTGGTTTGGCGAGCAAGGGAATCCAAGGGGGGATAGTTGGGTAAACTGGGCCGAGTGGTCGGGATTGGGTGAAACCTTCCCGGTCAGATAATCGGCCTGGCCTGCCCATAGACCGGATCGAGTCTTTCAGGGCAAGTATCGGCTGGCCAAAGGATTCGGGTGATTCCTACCTTGGCCGGTTGGTCGATCGGATCTGTCCAAGACCGAACCGAGTGTGTCTTGGTCGAATTTTAAGCTAAACTTAGAGAATTGACGGGCTTTGCATGAGTTGCATTCATTCATGCATTTCCTAAAGCCTTATCGAGTAATGTTGGTTAAGTCCAGGATAATTATGCGGCTTTGGCCTTTTTCAGGAAAAGATGGTGATCGTGGAAAGGATTTGGCTTGAGCGCAAGGCTGGTGGCCCGAGTATATGGGTGGTGTATTGGTCGGGGTAGTTAGGATCGTTTGAATGTGTAAGCCTTCGGGCAAACTATCATGTTGTAACGAATCCTATTCTTATACTCAAATAAAAATCCGGATATTTTATATTATGACTCTAACAAATGACTCTAAAAACTCATGAATCTCAGAATAACTCGAATTCGGACTTAGACTAAATAAAGGACACTAAAATATGGACCTTAGATTCGGAATTCCTTGGTGAATCCGAAAGGAGACAACCTCTTCGGACTGATAATCTGGGAAGGGTGTTTCAAGTTGGTATCAGAGCATGCTTGGTCCTAAGACGGGTTAGATGTGGGTTAAATAGACACCACTCATCGGGCACCAGGTCTTGCGCATGTTAAATGTTGAGACTAATTAAACGGTTTTGCAGATGGGCAAGAGTGGCAAGACTGGGAAAAGCAAGAAGGATAAGGCAAGAGGTGGTGAACCAAGCCAAAATATTGGAGCCTTGCCGAATCCAAATTTAATTGAGCCTTCTAGGCGCATGTTGCGGCAACTGAGCAGGACCATCAGGAAGGTGAGGATGAGGAGTCTACTGCTCATCGCACACATGTGGGTGAAGAAGGACAACACGACCAGGAAGCCGTGGATGCAAATCCTAATGCGGTTCTGAGCCCACAAGAAATGTTGAACACAATGAGGACCGTGATAACTCAGTTGGCTATACTGACTGAGGCGGTTAAGCCCAAGGCACCGGTTCCTGAGGTGCCACACATGGGCGAAGAACTGGTTCCTATGGAGAACCAGGATGTGGTCATCCTAAATGACGCACCTAAGTCCGCTAGAAAGAAGGTGGGGTACCTGAGCATCCTTGAACACATGATTCACCTGAAAAAAGGTAGTTTCGCTGGGGGCTCTGACCCGATTAAGGC
Organism: Pugionium cornutum; assembly: GCA_018901935.1. Lineage (NCBI taxonomy): Eukaryota > Viridiplantae > Streptophyta > Magnoliopsida > Brassicales > Brassicaceae > Pugionium > Pugionium cornutum. The sequence goes on from CM032163.1 coordinate 27,374,834, forward strand.
TGATTAGTGGAAGAATCGATTGGTGAGGAACTTTCAGTCAACTAGGTGTCCCGATGACTACCGGAAGGATATCTCAGTCCACTTCCTGGAAGGGGATCCGCATAACTGGTGGGTTGCCGTGGATAAATGGTTGGGTGAAAGGATTCAAACCTTCGAGGAGTTTGAAGGAGAATTCAATAAGAAATTCTTTCCACCAGAGGCGTGGGACTGATTGGAGTGTTCATACCTGGAATTGGTTCAAGGAAACCGAACTGTCCAGGAATATGGAGAAGAATTTAACTGCTTAAGGCGTTATGCGGGAAGAGCTCTTGAAGATGAACTTGGGCAAGTGCGCCAGTTCATGCGTGGACTAAGGGTCAAAATCTGTAAGCACTGCTTGGCGCAGAAGTTCGGTTCAGTCACTGAATTGGTGGAAAGGGCTGCCTTGATCGAGGAGGGGATCGAGGAGGAGAACCGGTGGAAGGAATCCAAAGTCCCGAATCGTTGTGGCCAGTCAAGTGGTGGTGATCGGAAAAAAAAAGTGGGATAAGGTTGATGATTCCACCAAACCCCTAGGAAAAGCTAGGGAATGCAAGACGTGCGGTAGGAGGCATGGTGGGGAATGCTGGAAGGCGATGGGAGCATGTGCACGTTGCGGTAACAAGGAACATGCTACCCGAAACTGCCAAAGATAGATTACGGACAGCAAGGACTGCCGAGTTATGACTCGAGAACTTGTTTCAGCTGTGGTATGTCAGGCCACATCAGGAATGATTGCCCCAAAGGGACAGCCGAAAAGCAACTCGAACGAAAAGACTACCGTGGGGTAATCGAACCAGCGGCGAAGAGGCAGGCCGCAGCACCGTGGGTTTATGATCTATCATGGGACATGGGCGATACGGGCAGGTACAGCTCGATCACTGGTACGTACATAACCCTAACTGTTAAATAAAATCGAGCATTGCGTGGCATGCATAAACAGTAGGGTACGTAGCATTCAAGTTGAATGTGTAGGGACCTTGGTTGTGGGCGGTGTTGAAACACATGTCATGTTTGATTCCGGGGCTTCACATTGCTTTGTAAGCCCGGAATGGTTTAAAAAGAGTGGGATTCAAGGAGAACCCATCTCTGGAATGAGTAAAGTACAAGCGGCTGGAGGGCAAATAATGAATTCCCTGGGAATTGTGCGGAACATCCCGGTTATGATTGGGAATGTCAGTTTGCCGGCCGACTTGGTAGTAGTCCAACTCAAGAATTACGATGTAATCTTGGGTATGGCTGGGTGGGAATGTACAAGGCGACCCTAGAGTGTCATAGGGGCTGAGTTGGGTTTGAAAAAGTGGGAGGGAGACTAGACTTCCAAGGGATCCAACCCACCTTGGGAAGTTTGATAATCTCAGCAATCCAGGCAGAACGGATGCTAGAGAAGGGGTGTGAGGCCTATGTAGCCACGATAAGCACCGAGGAAAATAAGAAGAGTTGGGAGTTAAAGGATATCCCAGTGGTCAATGAATTCGCAAATGTGTTCCAGGCCATGTCCAGGTTACCGCCTGATAGGTCGGATCCATTCATGATTGAATTGGAACCAGGGGTTGCCCCAATCTCGAAAGCGCCATATCGTATGGCTCCAGCCGAGATGGCTGAGTTAAAGAAACAGTTGGAAGAACTGTTGGATAAAGGATTCATCAGGCCGAGTGAGTCACCTTGGGGTGCACTGGTGCTGTTTGTGAAAAAGAAGGATGGAAGCTTTAGGCTTTGCATCGATTATCGGGGATTGAATCGGGTTACGGTAAAGAACAAGTACCCATTACCTCAAATTGATGAGTTGTTGGATCAACTCAGAGGTGCGACCTGGTTATCAAAGATCGATTTTGGCACAGGGATATCACCAAATTCCGATTGAGCCATCGGATATTTGGAAGACAGCCTTCCGGATTAGATATGGACACTACGAGTTTGTAGTGATGCCATTCGGTTTAACCAATGCACCGACAGCCTTTATGAAGATGATGAATAGTGTATTTCGGGATTGTTTAGATGAGTTCGTTATTATTTTCATTGATTACATCCTCGTCTATTCAAGGGGCCATGAAATGCAACAAAATCATCTAAAGGTGGTGATGGAACGGTTAAGGGAGCATGAGCTCTATGCCAAGCTGAGTGAGTGTAGCTTTTGGCAGAGATGCATTGGATTCTTGGGGCATATGGTGTCGGATCAAGGGGTGTCAGTAGACCCGTAGAAAGTTAAGGCTATGAAAGATTGGCCAAGGCCTCATAATGAAACCGAGATTAGGAGCTTCCTGGGTTTGGCCGGATACTATAGACGGTTTGTCAATGGGTTTGCGAAAATGGCTTACCCCATGACCTGTCTAACCCGGAACGATGTTAAGTACGAGTCGATAGACGAGTGAGAGGAATGTTTCCAACGGTTGAAGAAGATGCTGACGACTGCACCAGTCTTGGCACTGCCTGAACTGGATGAGCCCTATGCAGTATACACAGACGCATCCAGAACTGGGCTGGGTGCTGTTCTGATGCAAAAGGGTAGGGTGATTGCCTACGCATCAAGGAAATTCGGAAACATGAAGGAAACTATCCCACTCACGACTTAGAAATGGCGGCAGTAATCTTTGCATTAAAGATTTGGCGGTCATACTTATATGGAGCCAAAGTGCAAGTTTTTACCGACCATAAGAGTCAGAAGTACATTTCCACTCAACCCGAATTGAAGCTTAGGCAAAGAAGGTGGATGGAATTCGTGGCTGATTATGACCTAGATATTGCCTACCACCCGGGAAAGGCAAATCTTGTGGTGGATGCCTTGAGTAGGAGGCGAACGGAGGTTCATGCGGAAAAGGATGCGGAAACCCTTGTTGGACTGGTTAAGATGATGCATTTGAATGCAATATCAAGTTAACCAGAACCGTTAGGTATGGACGCAGCAAATCGGGCAGATCTATTGAGTAAGATCCGAATAGCCCAAGAGAAAGATGAACTGCTGAACCAAGCGGTCCAGAACAATCAGTCCGAGTATGAGAAATCGAAGAACGGGGACAATTGTGATAAGAGGACGAGTGTGTGTTCCTAATGTACGAGAATTAAGAGAAGAAATCCTAAGGGAAGCACATCAGTCCAAATTCGCAATTCACCCGGGTGCGAGTAAGATGTACCGAGACTTGAAGCGGTACTACCATTGGGCAGGACTGAAGAGAAATGTGGCTGAATGGGTGACTAAGTGTCCGACTTGCCAACTGGTCAAGGCAGAACACCAAGTCACGAGTGGTTTGTTGCAAAACTTACCCATTCCGGAATGCAAGTGGGACCATATCACAATGGATTTTGTGAGTGGGTTACCAAGGACCAAGGCACGACATGATGCTATCTGGGTGGTCGTGGATAGGCTGACCAAGTCGGCACACTTTCTGGTTATCCAGAAAACGGATGGGGCACAAAGAATTGTGGCACATTATGTGGAAAAGATAGTCCGATTGCATAGAGTTCCGGTAAGCATTGTCTCTGATCGGGATCCACGATTCACGGCCCATTTTTGGAAGGCATTCCAAAAGACCTAAGGAACGAGGGTGAACATGAGCACGGCTTACCACCCCCAAACAGATGGGCAATCCAAACGAACCATCCAGACACTCGAGGACATGTTGCGGGCATATGTTTTGGATTGGGGCGGATCATGGGAAAAATATTTTCCCTTAGCCGAATTCTCATACAACAGTAGCTTCCAGACGACCATCGGAATGTTCTCCTTATGAAGTATTGTATGGGCGGCCTTGTCGGACCCCATTGTGTTGGACCGAAGTGGGGGAGCGTAGGACCCTTGGACCAGATATTGCGGATGAAACCACTGAGAAGATCAAGTTCTTAAGGATCAAAAATGAAGGAGGCCCAAGATAGACAGAAAAGTTATGCGGACAAACGAAGAAGAAATTTGGAGTTCGAGGTAGGTGATTGGGTATATTTGAAAACAATCACATTTAAGGGAAGGAATCGAACTTCGAAGAGTGGAAAGTTGAATCCAAGGTACTTAGGCCCGTTTAAAGTCATAGATAGAGTTGGGTTAGTCACATACAAACTGGACTTACCACCCGAAATGGACATGTTCCATAACGTCTTCCATGTGTCGCAACTAAGGAAGTGCCTATCCGACCAAGACATAGTAGTTTCTGCACCACCTACTGAACTAAAGGAAAATCTAACCTTAGAAGCTATTCCAGCTCGGATCATCGAGCAAATGGAAAGAGTTACCAGAAGAAAGGTGGTTCGGTGATCAAGGTAGTATGAAAGTGCAATGGGACCGAAGAAATGACTTGGGAAACCGAAAACAAAATGAAGGCCGAATTTCCTAAGTGGTTCGAGATGTAGGAAACCAACCAGATACTTGGCCTGGATTCAAGGACAAATCCACTTAAGGTGGGGGAGACATGTAACACCCCCTATCCTCAGTAAGGATCGGTTGGGCGAGCTGGCCGGCAGTTGGGCAAGCTGGCCGGCAGCTGGGAGAGCTGGTCGGCAGCTGGGCGAGCTGGCTGGCAGTTGGGTGAGCTGGCCGGCAGTTGGACGAGCTGGTTTCGATAGCTGGCCGGCAGTTGGATGCATGGCATCAAACAGTTTCGATAGATTGGATTACTTTGATGATTTTTTGTCTCTATTTCCGTCTCAAATTCTGTCAAAATATAGAAAATTGAGATAGCTTAAAGTGGCCAATGGATTCGTGTTATTCTAAACTCTAAATCATAAGTTACGGACGATTTAGTGCAGACATGTCAAGGTAATCAGATAGTTAAAGTGATCATTCTAACCTGATCATTGGTGTTGATTAAGTAAATGCTTATAAATGAAGCATAAAGCATGACATCACGTAGTTTGGGATATATTGGATTACTTGGATGCTTTGTCGTCTCTATTTCTGTCTCAAATTTTGTCAAACCATATAAAATTGAGCTAGATTAACGTGGGCATCACGCATTTTTGGATATATTGGATTACTTCGACGCTTTTTAGTCTCCATTTCTATCTCATATTCTATTACAATATAGAAAATTGGGCTAGCTTAACGTGGGCATTGGATTAATGTCATTATGAGCTTTGAATCAAAAGTTACTCACGATTTAGTGCAGACATGTCAAGTTGAGTTGCCAGTTAAAATGATCATTCTAATCTGATCATTGGTGCTCATTAAGTAAAGAATTATAAATGCAGCATAATGCAAATGAAGCATAATGCATGGCATCACACAGTTTTGGATATATTGGATTACTTAGAGGCTCTGTCGTATCTAGTTCTATCTCAAATTTTGTCACAATATAGAATTGACGTAGCTTAATGTGGGCATTGGATTCATGTGATTTTGAGCTATAAATCAAATGTTATGGACGATTTAGTGGAGCCTTGACAACTTGATCGGCTAGTTAAAATGATCATTCTAAACTGATCATTGGTGCTCACTGAGTAAAAGCTTAATAATGAAAAAAAAAATGCATGGCATCATGCAGTTTGGAATGGATTGGATTACTTGGACGTTTTGTCGTATCTATTGTTGTCTCCAATTTTGTCACAATATAGAAAATTGAGCCTGCTTAACATGGACACTGGATTTGTGTCATTGTGAGTTCCAAATAAAACGTTACATACGATTTAGTGCGGACATGAGAAGTTGATCGGTCAGTTAAAGTGATCACTCTAAACTGATCATTGGTGCTCGGTAATTAAAGGCTTATAAATGAAGCATAATACATGGAATAAAGGAGTTTAAATAGATTGGATTACTTGGACTCTTTTTTGTCTCTATTTCTGTCTCCAATTTTTTCATAATACAGAAAATTGAGATAACTTAACGTCGGCATTGGTTTCGTGTCATTCTAAGCTCTAAATCAAAAGTTACGGATGATTATTTAGTGCGGACATATCAAGTTGATCGGCCAGTTAAAGCGATCATTCTAAACTGATCATTGGTGCTCATTGAGCAAAGGGTTATAAATGAAGCATAATGCATGGTATCACACAGTTTTGGATAGATTCGATTCCTTGGACGCTTTGGCGTGCCTATTTTTGTCTAAAATTTTTGTACAATATAGAAAATTGAGCTAGCTTAACGTTGGCATTGGATTCGTGTCCTTCTCAGCTCTAAATCAAAAGTTACGGATGATTAAGTGCAGACATGTTAAGTTGATCGGCCAGTTAAATTGATCATTCTAAACTGATTATTGGTGCCCATTGAGTAAAGGCTTATAAATGAAGCATAATTCATGGAATCATAGAGTTTAGGATAGATTGGATTACTTGGACATTTTTTCGTATCTAGTTTTGTCTCAAATTTTTATCACAGTATTGAAAATTGAATTGGTTTTATTTGGGCATTGGATTCGTGTCATTCTGAACTATAAATCAAAAGTTATGAACGATTTAGTGGAGACATGAAAAAGTCATCGGCTAGTTCAAATGTTTATTTTAAACTGATAATTGGTACTCATTGAGTAAAAGCTTATAAATGAAAAATAATGCATGGAATCACACAGTTTGGGATGGATTGGATTACTTGGATGCTTCGTCGTATTTATTTTTGTCTCAAACTTTGTCACATAATAGAAAATTGAGCTTGCTTAACGTTGGCACTAGATTCATGTCATTCTAGGCTCTAAATCAAAAGGACGATTTAGTGTGCACATGTCAAGTTGATCGTCCAATTAAAGTGATCATTCTAAACTGATCAGTGGTGCTCATTAAGTAAAGGCTTATAAATGAAGCATTATGCATGGCATCAAGCAGTTTGGATAGATTGGATTACTTGGGCGCTTTGTCATATCTATTTCTTTCTCAAATTAAGTCAAAATATCGAAAATTGAACTAGTTTAATCTAGGCATTGGAGTCATGTCATTCTGAGCTCTTAATCAAAAGTTACGGACGATCTAGTGCAGACATGTCAAGTTGATCGGCCAGGTAAAGTGATCATTCTAAACTGATCATTGGTGCTCATTGAATAAAGGCTTATAAATGAGGCGTAATGTATGGCATCACACACTTTGGATAGTTTGGATTACTTGGATGCTATGTGTTATCTATTTCTGTCTCAAATTTTGTTACAATATAGAAAACTGAGCAAGATTAAAGTGGGCTTTGGATTCGTGTGTTTCAGAGCTCTAAATCAAAAGTTACACATGATTTAGTGCGGACATGTCAAGTTGATCGGCCAGTTAAAGTGATCATTCTAAATTGATCATTGGTGCACATTACGTAAAGTCTTATAAATGAAGCATAAAGCATGCTATCATGCAGTTTGGTATAGATTGGATTACTTGGACGCTTTGTTATCTCTATAGTCTTAAGTTTTGTAAAAATATAGAAAATTGAGCTAGCTTAACGTGGGCAATGGATTCATGTGTTTCTGAGCTCAAAATCAAAAGTTACGGACGATTTAGTGCGGACATGTCAAGTTGATTGGGCAGTTAAAGTAATCATTCAAAACTGATCATTGGTGCTTATTGAGTAAACACTTATAAATAAAGCACAAGACATGGCATCACACAGTTTGGGATAGATTGGATTACTTGGATGCTTTATCGTATCTAGTCTCGTCTCATATTTTTTCACAATATAGAAATTTGAACTAGCTTAATGTGGGCATTGGATTCGTGGCATTCTGAATTATAAATAAGAAGTTATGGACGATTGAGTGCGGACATGTCAAGGTGATAAGCCAGTCAAAGTGATCATTCTAAACTGATCATTGGTGCTCATTAAGTAAAGGCTTATAACTGAAGCATAATACATGGCATCAAGTATTTTGGATAGATTGGATTACTTGGGTGCTTTGTCGTATCTATTTCAGTCTCAAATTTAGTGAATATATAGATAATTGAGCTAGTTTAATGTGGGCATTGGATTCGTGTCACTCTGAGCTCTAAATCAAAAGTTTCGGACGATTTAATGCGGACATGTGAAGTTGATCGACCAGTTAAAGTGATCATTTTAAACTGATCATTGGTGCTCAATGAGTAAAGGCTTATAAATGAAACATAACGCATGACATCACACAGTTTTTGATAGATTGGATAACTTGGATGCTTTGTCGTATCTTGTTCTATGTTAAATTTTGTCACGATATAGAAAATTGAACAAGCTTAACGTGGGCATTGGATTCGTGTCATTCTAAGCTATAAATCAAAAGTTATATACGATTTAGTGCAAACATGCAAGTTGATCGGCCTGTTAGAATTATCATTCTAAACTGATCATTGGTGCTCATCGAGGAAAATCTTTTAAATGAAAAATAATGCATGGCATCATGTTGTTTGGGATGTATTGGATTACTTGGATGTTTGCCGTCTCTATTGCAGTCTCAAATTTTATCGAAATATAGAAAATTGAGCTAGCGTAACGTGTGCATTGGATTCGTGTCATTCTAAGCTCTAAATCAAAAGATTCGGACGATTTAATGCGGATATGTCAAGTTGATCAGCCAGTTAAAGTTATCATTTTAAAATTATCATTGGTGCTCAATGAGTAAATGCTTATAAATGAAGCATAATGCATGACATCACACAATTTTTGATAGATTGGATTACTTGGATGCTTTGTCATATCTTGTTCTATTTTAAATTTTTATCAGAATATAGAAAATTGAACAAGCTTAACGTGGGAATTGGATTCGTGTCATTCTAAGCTATAAATCAAAAGTTACATATGATTTAGTGCAGACATTACAAGTTGATCGACAAGTTAAAGTGATCATTTTAAAATGATCATTGGCGCTCATATAGTAAAAGCTTATAAACGAAAATTAATGCGTGGCATCACGTAGTTTGGGATAGATTGGATTACTTGAACGCTTTGTCATGTCTATTTCTGTCTCAAATTTTGCCACAATATAGAAAATTGAGCTAGCTTAATGTGGGTATTGGATTTGTGTCACTCTGAGCTCTAAATTAAAAGTTACGAACGATTCAGTGTGGACATGTCAAGTTGATCGGCCAGTTAAAGTGATCATTTTAATATGATCATTGGTGCTGATTAAGTAAACGCTTATAAATAAAGCATAATGCATGGCATCACACAGTTTTGGATAGATTGGATTACTTGGATGATTTTTCATATCTATTTATGTCTCAAATTTTGTTACAATATAGAAAATGGAGCTAGCTTAACATGGGCATTGGATTCGTGTCATTCTGAGCTCTAAATCAAAAGTTACGACGTTTTAGTGGGAACATGTCAAGTTGATCGGCTAGTTAAAGTGATCATTCTAAAATGATCATTGGTGATCATTAAGTAAAGGCTTATAAAGGAAGCATAATGAATGGAAGTACACAGTTTTGGATAGATTGGACTACTTGAACGCTTTATCGTATCTATTTGTGTTTCAAATTTTGTTACAATATAGAAAATTGAGCTAGATTAACGTAGGCATTTGATTCGTGTGTTTCTGCGCTCTAAATCAAAAGTAACGGACGATTTAGTGCGTACATATCAAGTTCATCGGCGAGTTAAAATGATCATTCAAAACTGATCATTGGTGCTCATTGAGTAAAAGCTTAGAAATTATGCATAAAGCATGGCATCAAGTGGTTTGCGTAGATTGGATTACTTGGACACTTTGGCGTCTCTATTTTTTTTATCAAAATTTTGTCAAAACATAAAAATTTGATCTAGGTTAACGTGGGGATGGAATTCGTGTCATTCTAAGCTCTAAATCAAACGTTATGGACGATTTAGTGCGGACATGTCAAGTGGATCGGCTAGTTAAAGTGATCATTCTAAACTGATCATTGGTGCTCATTAAATAAAGGCTTATAAATGAAACATAATGCATGTCATCAAGGAGTTTGGATAGATTGGATTATTTGGATGCTTTGTTGTCTCTATATTTGTCTCAAATTTCGTCAAGATACAGAAAATTGAGCTACCTTAACGCGGGCATTGGATTCGTGTCATTCTGAGCCTAAAACAAAAACTTACGGGACGATATAATGCCGACATGTCAAGTTGAATAAGCCAGTTAATATGATCATTCTAAACTGATCATTGGGGCTCATGGAGTAAAGGGTTATAAATGAAGCATAATACATGGCATCACACAATTTTGGATAGATTGGATTACTTGGACGTTTTGTCATATCTATTTCTCTCACAAATTTTCTTACAATATAGAAAATTGAGCTACCGTAACATGGACATTGGATTCTTGTCATTCTAAGCTCTAAATCAAAAGTTACAGACGATTTAGTGTGGACTTGTCAAGTTGATTGGCCAGTTAATATGATCATTTTAAACTGATAATTGGTGCTCATTACGTAAAGGCTTATAAATGAAGCATAATGCATGCCATCACTGAGTTAGCTCAATTTTCTACATTGAAACAATATTTGAGACACAAATAGATACGACAAGGCGGTCCAAGTAATCCAATCTATCTAAAACTATGTGATGCCATGCATTATGATTCATTTATAAGCTTTTACTCAATGAGAACCAATTATCACTTTAGAATAATCGTACTAACTAGCCGATCGACTTGACGTATCCACACTAAATCTTCCATAACTTTTGATTTTGAACTCAGAATGATACGAATCCAATGCCCACGTTAAGCTATTCAATTTTTTATATTGTCACAAAATTGGAGACAAAACTAGATATGACAAAGCGTACAAATAATTCAATCAATCCCAAACTGCACGATGTCATGCATTATGCTTCATTTATAAGCCTTTACCCAATGAGCACCAATGATCAGTTTAGAATAGTCATATTAACTGGCCGATCAACTTGACATGTTCACACTAAATCGTCCATAACTTTTGATTTAGAGCTCAGAATGACACAAATCCAATGTCCACGTTAAACTAGCTAAATTTTCTATATTTTGCAAAATTTAAAACAGAAATTGACACAAAAAAGCATCCACGTTATCCAATCTATCTCAAACAGCGTGGTGCCATGCTTTATAGTTCATTTATAAGCTTTTACCTAATGATCACCAGTGATCAGCTTAGAATGGTCACTTTAACTAGTCGATCAACTTTACTTGTCTGCACTAAATTGTCTATAACTCTTGATTTATAGATCAGAATGACACGAATGCAATGCCCACGTTAACCTTTCTTGGTTTTCTATATTGTGACAAAATTTGAGACAGAAATAGATACGACAAAGCGTCCAAGTAATCCAATATATCCAAAACTATGTGATTCCATGCAAAATGTTCATTTAAAATGATCAGTTTAGAATAATCATATTAACTGACCGATAAACGTGATATGTCCGCACTAAATCGTCCTTACCTTTTGATTTATAGCTCAGAATGACACGAATCCAATGCCCACGTTAAGATAACTTAATTTTCTAAATTGTAACAAAATTTGAGACAAAAATAGATATGACAAAAGTCCAAGTAATCAAATATATCCAAAATTTTGTGATGCCATGCATTATGCTTCATTTAGAGGTCTTTACTCAATGAGCACCAATGATCTCTTTAGAATAATCGTATTAACTGACAGATCAACTTGACATGTCCGTAGTAAATCGTCCATAACTTTGGATTTTGAGCTCCGAATGACACGAATCCAATTCACACATTAAGCTCGCTTAATTTTCTATATTTTGACAAAATTTGAGACAGAAATAGAGACAACAAAACATCCAAGTAATCCAATCTATCCCAAATTGCGTGATGCAATGTTGTATGCTTCATTAATAAGCCTTTACTTAGAGAGCGCCAATGATCAGTTTAGAATCATAACCTAAAATGGCCGATCAATATGAGATGTGTGCACTGAATCGTCCGTAAGTTTTGATTTAGAGCTCATATTGACACAAATCCAATATTCACGTTAAGCTAGCTCAAGTTTCTGTATTGTAAGAAAATTTGAGACAGAAATAGATATGACAAAGCGTCCAAATAATTAAATATATCCAAACCTATGTGATGTCATGCATTATGCTTCATTTAGAAGTCTTTACTCAATGAGAACCAATGATAAGTTTAGAATAATCATATTAACTAGCTGATCAACTTGACATGTCCGCACTAAATCATTCGTAACTTTTGATTTAGAGCTCAGAATGACACGAATCCAATACCAACGTTAAGCTAGCTTAATTTTCTATATTGTAACAAAATTTGAGACAAAAATAGATACGAAAAAGCATCAAAGTAATCAAATATATCCAAAACTGTGTGATGGCATGCATTATGCTTCATTTAGAAGTCTTTACTCAATGAGCAGCAATGATTAGTTTAGAATGACCATATTAACTGGCCGATCAACTTGACAAATCATCGATAACTTTGGATTTTGAACTCCGAATGACACGAATCCAATGCGCACGTTAAGTTTGCTTAATTTTGTATATTTTGACAAAATTTGAGACAGAAATTGAGACGACAAAGCGTCCAAGTAATCCAATCTATCCCAAACTGCGTTATGCAATGTTGTATGCTTCATTTATAAGCTTTTACTCAAAGAGCACCAATGATCAGTTTAGAATCATAACTTTAAATGGCTGATGCACTTGATATGTTAGCACTAAATCGTCCATAAGTTTTGATATAGAGCTCAAAATGACACAAATCCAATGCCCACGTTAAGATAGCTCAATTTTCTATATTGTAACAAAATTTGAGACAAAAATAGATACGACAAAAGCGTCCAAATAATCCAATATATCCAAAACTATGTGATGCCATGCATTATGCTTCATTTAGAAGCCTTTAATCAATGAGAACCAATGATCAGTTTAGAATAATCATATTAACTGGCCAATCACCTTGATATTTCCGCATTAAATCGTACGTAACTTTTGATTTAGAGCTAAGAATGGCACGAATGCAATGCCCACGTTAAGCTAGCTTAATTGTGTACATTGTAACAAAATATGAGACAAAAAATAGATACGAAAAAGTCCAAGTAATCAAATATATCCAAAACTTTGTGATGCCATGCAGTATGGTTCATTTAGAAGTATTTACTCAATGATCAGCACTGATCAGTTTAGAATAATCATATTAACTGGCCGATCAACTTGACATGTCCGCAGTAAATCATCTGTAACTTTGGATTTTGAGCGCAGAATGACACGAATCACATGCGCATGTTAAACTTGTTTAATTTTTTATATTTTGACAAAATTTGAGACAAAAATAGAAACGAAAATGATTTATGCTTCATTTATAATCTTTTACTTATAGAGCACCAATAATCAGTTTAGAATCATAACCTAAAATGGCCGGTCAACTTGATATATCTGCACTAAATTTTCATTTATAATCTTTTACTTATAGAGCACCAATAATCAGTTTAGAATCATAACTTAAAATGGCCGGTCAACTTGATATATCTGCACTAAATCGTCCGTAAGTTTTGATTTAGAGCTCAGAATGACACAAATCCAATGTCCACGTCAAGCTAGCTCAATTTTCTATATTGTAACAAAATTAGAGACACAAATAGATACGACAAAGCATACAAGTAATCCAATCTATCCAAAACTATGTGATGCCATGCATTATTAGTTTAGAATAATTGTATTAACTAGCCGATCAACTTGATATATCTACACTAAATCGTCCATAACTTTTGATTTAGAGCTCAGAATTACAGGAATCCGATGCCCACGTTAAACTAGCTTAATTTTCTATATTGTAACAAAATTTGAGACAAAAATAGACACGACAAAGCGTCCAAGAAATCAAATATATCCGAAATTATGTCATGCTATGCATTATGCTTCATTTAGAAGTCTTTACTCATTGATCACCAGTGAGCAGTTTAGAATAATCATATTAACTGGCCGATCAACTTGACATATCCACAATAATCATCTGTAGCTTTTGATTTTGAGCTTAGAATGACACGAATCTAATGTGCACGTTAATCTTGCTAAATTTTCTATATTTTGAGAAAATTTGAGACAGTAATGGAGACGACAAAGCGTCCAAGTAATCGAATCTATGCACAACTACGTGATGCAATGTCGTATGCTTCATTTATAGGCCTTTCCTCAAAGAGCACCAATGATAAGTTTAAAATGATAACTTTAAATGGCCGATCAACTTGATATGTCTGCACTAAATCGTCCGTAAGTTTTGATTTAGAGCTCAGAATGACACAAATCCAATGTGCACGTTAAGCTAGCTCAATTTTCAATATTGTAAAAAAATTTGAGGCAGAAATAGATACAACAAAGCATGCAAGTAATCCAATCTATCCAAAACTGCGTGATGCCATGCTTTATGCTTCATTTGTAAGCCTTTACTTACTGAGCTCGAATGATTAGTTTAGAATGATTACTATTATTGGCCGATCAACTTGGCATGTCCGCACTAAATCGTCCATAACTTTGATTTAGACCGTAGAATGAAACAAATACAATGCCCACGTTAAGCTAGCTCAACTTTCTACATTGTAACAAAATATTAGACAGAAATATACATACGACAAATCATCCAAGTATTCAAATCTATCCAAAACTGTTTGATGCCATGCATTATGCTTCATTTATAAGCTTTTACTCAATGCGCACCAATGATCAATTTAGAATAATCGTATTAACTGACTGATGAACTTGACATGTCCGCACTAAATCATTAGTAACTTTTGATGCGTATCCAATGCTCACGTTAAGCTAGATAAATTTTCTATATTTTAATAAAATTTGAGACATAAATAGAGATGACAAAGCGTCCAAGTAATCCAATATATCCCAAATTATGTGATGCCATGCATTATGCTTCATTTATAAGCCTTTACTCAATGAGCACCAATGCTCCATTGAGAATAATCATATTAACTGCCAGATCAACTTGACATGCCACACTAAATCGTTCGTAACTTTTGATTTTGGGCTCAGAATGATAAGAATCAATGCCCGCATTAAGCCAGCTAAATTTTCTATATTTTGGCAAAATTTGAGACAGAAATAGAGACGACAAAGTGTCCAACTAATCCAATCTTTCTCAGACTGCGTGATGCCACGCTTTATGATTCATTTATAAGCTTTTACTAAAGGAGCACCAATGACCAGTTTAGAATGATAACTTTAAGTGGGCAATCAACTTGACACGTCCGCACTAAATCGTATGTAATTTTTTATTTAGAGCACAGAATGACACGAATCTAGTGCCTACGTTAAGCTAGCTCAATTTTCTATACTGTAACAAAATTTGAGACAAAAACAGATACGACAAAGCATACAAGTAATCCAATCTATCCAAAAGCATGTGATGCAATGCATTATGCTTCATTTAGAAGCCTTTACTCAATGAAAACCAATCATCAGTTTCGAATAATCATACTAACTGGCCGATCAACTTGACATGTCCGCACTAAATCTTCCGTAACTTTTGATTTTGAACTCAAAATGACATGAATCAAATGCCCACGTTAATCTAGCTTAAATTTCTATATTTTGAGAAAATTTGAGAGAGAAACGAGATGACAAAGCGTCCAAGTAATCCAATCTATCCCAAACTGCACGATGCCATGCTCTATGCTTCATTGATAAGCCTTTACTTAAAGAGCACCAACGATTAGTTTAGAGTGATCACTTTAACTGACTGATCAACTTTACATGTCCGCACTTAATCGTCCGTAACTTTTGATTTAGAGCTTAGAATGACACGAATCCAATGCTACATTAAGCTTGCTCAATTTTCTATATTGTAACAAAATTTGAGACAGAAATAGATACGACAAAGCGTGCAAGTAATCCAATAAATCCAAAATGTGTGATGCCATGCATTATGCTTCATTTAGAAGCTTTTACCCAGTGACCACCAATGATTAGTTTAGAATAATCATATTAACCGGCCGATCAACTTGACATGTCTGCACTAAATCATCCGTAACTTTTGATTTAGAGTTCAAAATGACACGAATCCAATGCCCTTGAGACAAAAATAGAGTCAAAAAAGCGTCCAAGTAATCCGATAAATCCAAAACTGCACAATGCCATGTATTATGCTTCATTTAGAAGCCTTTACTCAATGAGGACCAATGATCAGGTTAGAATAATCATATTAACTGGCCGATCAATTTGACATGTTCGCACTAACTCGTGTGTAACTTTTAATTTAGAGCTCAGAATGACATGAATCCAATGCCGACGTTCAGCTAGCTAAAATTTTAATATTTTGCAAAGTTTGAGACAGAATAGAAGCGTCCAAGTAATCTAATCTATCCCTAACTGCATGATGTCATGCTTTATGCTTCATTTATAAGACTTTACTCAATCAGGACCATTAATAAGCTTAGAATAATCATCTTAACTAATCGATTAACTTGACATGTCTGCACCAAATCGTCCATAATTTTTCATTTATAGCTCAGAATGACACGAATCCAATAAAAACATTAAGCTAGCTCAATTTTCTATATTGTGGCAAAATTTGAGACAGAACTAGATATGCAAAGCATCCAAGTAATCCAATCTATCCAAAAAATTTTGATGCCATGCATTATGCTTCATATTAATCCTTCACTCAATGAGTACCAATGATCAGTTTACAATAGTCATATTAACCCGCTGATCAACTTGACAAGTCCGCACTAAATAGTCTTTAACTTTAGATTTTGAGTTAAGAATGACTCGAATCCAATGTCCACGTTAAGCTATCTCAATTTTCTATATTGTGGCAAAATTTGAGACAGAATAGAGACGAAAAAGCATTTAGGTAATCCAATATATCCCAAACAACGTGATGCCATGCTTTATGCTTCATTTATAACCCTTTTCTTAATGAGCTCCAATGATTAGTTTAGAATGATTACTTTAACTGTCGGATAAACTTACATGTTTGCAGTAAATCATTTGTAACTTTTGATTTAGAGCTCATAATGACACAAATCCAATGCCGACGTTAAGCTTGCTCAATTTTTTATTTGTAACAAAATTTGAGATAGAAATATATATACGACAAAGCATCCTAGTATTCCAATCTATCCAAAACTGTTTGATGCCATGCATTATGCTTCATTTATTAGTCCTTACTCAATGAGCACCAATTATCAATTTAGAATAATCATATTAACTGGCCGATGAAATTGACATGTTCACACCAAATCGGCAGTAACTTTTGATTTTGCGCTCAGAATGACACGAATCCAATGTCCACGTTAAGCTAGTTAAATTTTCTATATTTTAACAAAATTTGAGACAGAAATAGAGACGACAAACCGTCCAAGTAATCCAGTCTATCCAAAACTATATGATGCCATGCATTATGCTTCATTTATAAGCCATTACTCAATGAGCACCAATTATCAGTTTAGAATAACCATATTAACTGGCCGATCAACTTGACGTGGCGCACTAAATTGTCCGTAAACTTTTTATTTTGAGCTCAGAATGATACGAATCAATGCTCACGTTAAGCTTGTTAAATTTTCAATATTTTGACAGAATTTGAGACAGAATTAGAGACGACAAAGCGTCCACGTAATCCAATCTTTCCCAAACTGCGTGATCTCATGTTTTATGCTTCATTTATAAGCGCTTACTTAAGGAGCACCAATGACGAGTTTAAAATGATAACTCTATGTGGCCGATTAACTTGACATGTCCACAATAAATCGTCCGTAAATTTTTACTTATAGCTCAGAATGACAAGAATCCAATATCCACGTTAAGCTAGCTCAATTTTCTATTGTAACTGAATCTGAGACCAAAATAGATACGACAAAGCGTCCAAGTAATCCAATCTATCCAAAACTGTGTGATGCCATGCATTATGCTTTATTTATAAGCCTTTACTCAATGAGCACCAATTATCAATTTAGAATAAACATATTAAATGGCCGATGAACTTGACATGCCCACACTAAATCGTCAGTAAATTTTGATTTTGCGCTCACAATGACACAAATCCAATGCCCACATTAAGCTGGATAATTTTTCTATATTTTAACAAAATTTGAGATATAAATAGAGACGACAAAGCGTCCAAGTAATCCAGTCTATCCAAAACTTTGTGATGCCATGCATTATGCTTCATTTATAAGCCTTTACTCAATGAGCACCAGTGATCAGTTTAGAATAATCATATTAACTACCCGATCAACTTGACGTGGTGTACAAAATTGTCTGTAAACTTGATTTTGAGCTAAGAATGATACGAATCAATGCCCACGGTAAACTTTCTAAACTTTCTATATTTTTACAAAATTTGAGGTAGAAATAGAGACGACAAAGCGTCCAAGTAATTCAATCTTTCCCAAACTGCGTGATGTCATGCTTTATGCTTCATTTATAATCCTTTACTTAAGGAGCACCGATGGCCAGTTTAGAACGATAACTTTAACTAGCCAATCAACTTTATATGTACGCAATAAATCGTTCGTAACTTTTGATTTACAGCTTAGAATGACAAGAATCCAATAGCCATGTTAAGCTAACTCAATTTTCTAGTGTAACTGAATTTGAGACAAAAATAGATACGACAAATTGTCCAAGTAATCCAATCTATCCAAAACTGTGTGATGCCATGCATTATGCATCATTTATAAGCCTTTACTCAATGAGCACCAATGATCAGTCTAGAATGACTACTTTAACAGATCGATCTTCTTGCCATGTCCGCACTAAATCGTCTATCACTTTTGATTTAGAGCTCACAATGACACCAATCGAATGCCCACGTTAAGGTAGCTCAATTTTCTATATTGTCACAAAATTTGAGACAGAAATAGAGACGACAAAGCGTCCAAGTAATCCAATCTATCCCAAATTTCGTGATTCCATGCATTATGCTTCATTTATAAGCCTTTACTTAAAAAGAGCACCTATGATCAGTTTAGAATGATCACTTTAACTGGCCAATCAACTTGACATGTCCGGACTAGAGAGTATGTAACTTTTGATTTAGAGCTCAGAATTACACGAATCCAATACCCATGTTACGCTTGCTTAATTTTCTATATTGTAACAAAATTAGAGAGAGAAATAGATACGACAAAGTGTCCAAGCAAGCCAATCTATCCAGAACTGTAAGATGTCGTGCATTACTCTTCATTTATAAGCCTCTACTCATTTAGCACCAATGATCAGTTTAGAATAATCATATTAACTGGCCGATTAAGTTGACATGTATGTACCAAATCGTCTGTAATTTTCGATTTTGAGCTCAGAATGATACGAATCCAATGCCTACGTTAAGCTAGCTCAATTTTCTATATTTTGAAAAACTTTGAGACAGAAATAGAGATGAAAAACTGTCTAAGTAATCCAATCTATCCCCAACAGCGTTATGCTATGCTTTATGCTTCATTAACTGGCTGATAGACCGGACATGTCCGCCGTAAATCGTCCGTAACTTTTGATTTTGAGCTCAGAATAAGACGAATACAATGCGCATGTTAAGCAAGCTCAATTTTTCTATATTGTGACAAAATTTGAGACAGAAATAGAGATGAAAAAGCATCTAAGTAATCCAATCTATCCCAAACAGTGTTATGCTATGCTTTATGCTTCATTTATAAGCCTTTACTTAATGACCTCCAATGATCAGTTTAGAATGATTACTTTAATTGGCCGATCAACTTTACATGTCCGACCTAAATCGTCCATAACTTTGATTTTGAGCTTAGAATGACACAAATCCAATGCCCACGTTAAGCTAGCTCAATTTTCTACACTGTAACAAAAATTGATACAAAAATATATACGACAAAGCGACCAAGTATTCCAATCTATCCAAAATTGTGTGATGCCAATCATTATGCTTAATTTATAAGCCTTTACTCAATAAGCACCAATGACCAATTTAGAATAATCATATTAACTGGCCGATGAAATTAACATGTCCACACTAAATCGTTAGTAACTTTTGATTTTGCGCTCAGAATGACACGAATCCAATGTCCACGTTAAACTAGTTAAATTTTCTTTATTTTAACAAAATTTGAGACAGAAATAGAGACGATAAAGTGTCCAAGTAATCCAACCTATCTAAAACTGTGTGATGCCATGCATTATGCTTCATTTATAAGCGATTACTAAATGAGCACCAATGATCAGTTTAGAATAATCATATTAATTGGCCGATCAACTTGACGTGGGTCACTAAATTGTCCGTAAACATTTGATTTTGAGCTCAGAATGATACAAATCATGCTCACGTTAAGCTTGTTAGATTTTCAATATTTTGATAGAATCTGAGACAGAATTAGAGATGACAAAGCGTCCAAGTAATCCAATCTTTCCCAAACTGCGTAATCTCATGTTTTATGCTTCATTTATAAGCACTTACTTAAGGAGCACCAATGACCAGTTTAAAATGATATCTTTAAGTGGCCGATTAAATTGGCATGTCCACAGTAAATCGTCCGTAAATTTTTACTTTCAGCTCAGAATGACAAGAATCCAATATCCACGTTAAGCTAGCTCAATTTTCTATTGTAACTGAATTTGAGACAACAATAGATACGACAAAGCGTACAAGTAATCCAATCTATCAAAAACTGTGTGATGCCATGCATTATGCTTTATTTATAAGCCTTTAATCAATGACCACGGTAAACTTTCTAAATTTTCTATATTTTGACAAAATTTGAGATAGAAATAGAGACGACAAATTGCCCAAGTAATTCAATCTTTCCCAAACTGTGTGATGTCATGATTTATGCTTCATTTATAATCCTTTACTTAAGGACCACCAATGGCCAGTTTAGAATGATAACTTTAACTGGCCGATCAACTTTATATGTACGTAATAAATCGTTCGTAACTTTTGATTTACAGCTTAGAATGACAAGAATCCAATAGCCACGTTAAGCTAACTCAGTTTTCTAGTGTAACTGAATTTGAGACAAAAAATAGATACGACAAATTGTCCAAGTAATCCAGTCTAACCAAAACTGTGTGATGCCATGCATTATGCTTCATTTATAAGCCTATACTCAATGAGCACCAATGATCAGTCTAGAATGATCACTTTAACAGACCGATCTACTTGCCATGTCTGCATTAAATCGCCTATAACTTTTGATTTAGAGCTCAGAATGACACCAATCGAATGCCCACATTAAGCTAGCTCAATTTTCTATATTGTCACAAAATTTGAGACAGAAATAGAGACGACAAAGCGTCCAAGTAATCCAATCTATCCCAAATTTCGTGATTCCATGCATTATGCTTCATTTATAAGCCTTTACTTAAAGACCACCTATGATCAGTTTAGAATGTTCACTTTAACTGGCCAATCAACTTGACATGTCCGCACTAAAGAATATGTAACTTTTGATTTAGAGCTCAAAATTACACGAATCCAATACCCACGTTACGCTGGCTCAATTTTCTATATTGTAACAAAATTTGAGAGAGAAATAGATACGACAAAGTGTCCAAGCAAGCCAATCTATCCAAAAACTGTAAGATGTTGTGCATTTAGCTTCATTTATAAGCCTCTACTCATTGAGCACCAATGATCACTTTAGAATAATCATATTAACTGGCCGATTAAGTTGACATGTATGCACCAAATCATCCGTAATTTTCGATTTAGAGCTCAGAATGACATGAATCCAATGCCCACGTTACGCTAGCTCAATTTTCTGTATTGTGAAAAAATTTGACACAGAAATAGAGATGAAAAACCATCTAACTAATCCAATATATCCCAAACTGCGTTATGCTATGCTTTATGCCTCATTAACTGGCTGATAGACCTCACATGTCCGCGGTAAATCATCTGTAACTTTTGATTTTGAGCTCAGAATGACACGAATACAATGAGCACGTTAAGCAAGCTCAATTTTTCTATATTGTGACAAAATTTGAGATAGAAATAGAGATGAAAAAGCATCTACGTAATCCAATATATCCCAAACTGTGTTATTCTATGCTTTATGCTTCATTTATAAGCTTTTACTTAATGACCTCCAATGATCAGTTTAGAATGATTACTTCAATTGGCCGATCAACTTGACATATCCGCCCTAAATCGTCCATAACTTTGATTTTGAACTTAGAATGACACAAATCCAATGCCCACGTTAAGCTAGCTCAATTTTCGACATTGTAACAAAATTTGATACAAAAATATATACGACAAAGCGACCAAGTATTCCAATCTATCCAAAATTGTGTGATACCATGAATTATGCTTAATTTATAAGCCTTTACTCAATGAGCACCAATGACCAATCTAGAATAATCATATTAACTGGCCGATGAAATTGACATGTTCACACTAAATTGTCAGTACCTTTTGATTTTGCGCTCAGAATAACACAGATCCAATGTCCACGTTAAGCTAGTTAAATTTTCTATATTTTAACAATATTTGAGACAGAAATAGAGACGACAAAGCGTCCAAGTAATCCAATCTATCCAAAACTGTGTGACGCCATGCATTATGCTTCATTCATAAGCCATTACTCAATGAGCACCAATGATCAGTTTAGAATAATCATATTAACTGGCCAATCAACTTGACGTAGCACACTAAATTGTCTGTAAACTTTTGATTTTGAGCTCAGAATGATACGAATCAATGCTCACGTTAAGCTTGATAAATTTTCAATATTTTGACAGAATTTGAGACAGAATTAGAGACGACAAAGCGTCCAAGTAATCCAATCTTTCCGAAACTGTGTGATCTCATGTTTTATCATTCATTTATAAGCCCTTACTTAAAGAGCACCAATGACCACTTTAAAATGATGACTTTAAGTGGCCGATTAACTTGACATGTCCACAATAAATCGTCAGTAAATTTTTACTTAAAGATCAGAATGACAAGAATCCAATATCCACATTAAGCTAGCTCAATTTTCTATTGTAACTGAATTTGAGACAAAAATAAATACGACGACCAAGTAATCCAATATATCAAAAACTGTGTGATGTCATGCATTAGCTTTATTTATAAGCCTTTACTCAATGAGAACCAATTATCAATTTAGAATAAACATATTAAATGGCCGATGAACTTGACATGCCCACACTAAATCGTTAGTAAATTTTTATTTTGCGCTCAGAATGACACGAATCCAATGACCACGTTAAGCTAGAGATGTTTTCTATATTTTAACAAAATTTGAGATATATATAGAGATGACAAGGCGTCCAAGTAATCCAATCTATCCAAAACTGTGTGATGCCATGCATTATGCTTCATTTATAAGCCTCAATGAGCACCAATGATCAGTTTGGAATAATCATATTAACTGGCCGATCAACTTGACGTGGTGTACAAAATTGTCCGTAAACTTTTGATTTTGAGCTCAGAATGATACGAATCAATGACCACGGTAAGCTCTCTAAATTTTCTATATTTTGACAAAATTTGAGATAGAAATAGAGACGACAAAGCGTCCAAGTAATTCAATCTTTCCCAAACTGCGTGATGTCATGGTTTATGCTTCATTTATAATCCTTTACTTAAGGAGCACCAATGGCCAGTTTAGAATGTAACTTTAACTAGCCGATCAACTTTATATGTACGCAATAAATCATTCGTAATTTTTGATTTACAGCTTAGAATGACAAGAATCCAATAGCCACGTTAAGCTAAGTCAGTTTTCTAGTGTAACTGAATTTGAGACAAAAATAGATACGAAAAATTGTCCAAGTAATCCAATCTATCCAAAACTGTGTGATGCCATGCATTATGCTTCATTTATAAGCCTTTACTCAATGAGCACCAATGATCAGTCTAGAATGAACACTTTAACAGATCGATCTTCTTGCCATGTCCGCACTAAATCGTCTATCACTTTTGATTTAGAGCTCACAATGACACCAATCGAATGCCCACGTTAAGGTAGCTCAATTTTCTATATTGTCACAAAATTTGAGACAGAAATAGAGACGACAAAGCGTCCAAGTAATCCAATCTATCCCAAATTTTGTGATTCCATGCATTATGCTTCATTTATAAGCCTTTACTTAAAAAGAGCACCTATGATCAGTTTAGAATGATCACTTTAACTGGCCAATCAACTTGACATGTCCGGACTAGAGAGTATGTAACTTTTGATTTAGAGCTCAGAATTACACGAATCCAATACCCATGTTACGCTTGCTTAATTTTCTATATTGTAACAAAATTAGAGAGAGAAATAGATACGACAAAGTGTCCAAGCAAGCCAATCTATCCAGAACTGTAAGATGTCGTGCATTACTCTTCATTTATAAGCCTCTACTCATTTAGCACCAATGATCAGTTTAGAATAATCATATTAACTGGCCGATTAAGTTGACATGTATGTACCAAATCGTCTGTAATTTTCGATTTTTTGCTCAGAATGATACGAATCCAATGCCTACGTTAAGCTAGCTCAATTTTCTATATTGTGAAAATCTTTGAGACAGAAATAGAGATGAAAAACCGTCTAAGTAATCCAATCTATCCCCAACAGCGTTATGCTATGCTTTATGCTTCATTAACTGGCTGATAGACCGGACATGTCCGCCGTAAATCGTCCGTAACTTTTGATTTTGAGCTCAGAATAAGACGAATACAATGCGCATGTTAAGCAAGCTCAATTTTTCTATATTGTGACAAAATTTGAGACATAAATAGAGATGAAAAAGCATCTAAGTAATCCAATCTATCCCAAACAGTGTTATGCTATGCTTTATGCTTCATTTATATGCCTTTACTTAATGACCTCCAATGATCAGTTTAGAATGATTACTTTAATTGGCCGATCAACTTTACATGTCCGACCTAAATCGTCCATAACTTTGATTTTGAGCTTAGAATCACACAAATCCAATGCCCACGTTAAGCTAGCTCAATTTTCTACACTGTAACAAAAATTGATACAAAAATATATACGACAAAGCGACCAAGTATTCCAATCTATCCAAAATTGTGTGATGCCAATCATTATGCTTAATTTATAAGCCTTTACTCAATAAGCACCAATGACCAATTTAGAATAATCATATTAACTGGCCGATGAAATTGACATGTCCACACTAAATCGTTAGTAACTTTTGATTTTGCGCTCAGAATGACACGAATCCAATGTCCACGTTAAACTAGTTAAATTTTCTTTATTTTAACAAAATTTGAGACAGAAATAGAGACGATAAAGCGTCCAAGTAATCCAACCTATCTAAAACTGTGTGATGCCATGCATTATGCTTCATTTATAAGCGATTACTAAATGAGCACCATAATCAGTTTAGAATAATCATATTAATTGGCCGATCAACTTGACGTGGGGCACTAAATTGTCCGTAAACATTTGATTTTGAGCTCAGAATGATACAAATCATGCTCACGTTAAGCTTGTTAGATTTTCAATATTTTGATAGAATCTGAGACAGAATTAGAGACGACAAAGCGTCCAAGTAATCCAATCTTTCCCAAACTACGTAATCTCATGTTTTATGCTTCATTTATAAGCACTTACTTAAGGAGCACCAATGACCAGTTTAAAATGATATCTTTAAGTGGCCGATTAAATTGGCATGTCCACAATAAATCGTCCGTAAATTTTTACTTACAGCTCAGAATGACAAGAATCCAATATCCACGTTAAGCTAGCTCAATTTTCTATTGTAACTGAATTTGAGACAACAATAGATACGACAAAGCGTACAAGTAATCCAATCTATCAAAAACTGTGTGATGCCATGCATTATGCTTTATTTATAAGCCTTTACTCAATGAGCACCAATTATCAATTTAGAATAAACATATTAAATGGCCGATGAACTTGACATGCCCACACTAAATCGTCAGTAAATTTTGATTTTGCGCTCACAATGACACAGATCCAATGCCCACGTTAAGCTAGAGATGTTTTCTGTATTTTAACAAAATTTGAGATATAAATAGAGACGACAAGGCGTCCAAGTAATCCAATCTATCCAAAACTGTGTGATGCCATGCATTATGCTTCATTTATAAGCCTTTACTCAATGAGCACCAATGATCCGTTTAGAATAATCATATTAACTGGCCGATCAACTTGACGTGGTGTACAAAATTGTCCGTAAACTTTTGATTTTGAGCTCAGAATGATACGAATCAATGACCACGGTAAGCTTTCTAAATTTTCTATATTTTGACAAAATTTGAGATAGAAATAGAGACGACAAAGCGTCCAAGTAATTCAATCTTTCCCAAACTGCGTGATGTCATGGTTTATGCTTCATTTATAATCCTTTACTTAAGGAGCACCAATGGCCAGTTTAGAATGTAACTTTAACTAGCCGATCAACTTTATATGTACGCAATAAATCATTCGTAATTTTTGATTTACAGCTTAGAATGACAAGAATCCAATAGCCACGTTAAGCTAAGTCAGTTTTCTAGTGTAACTGAATTTGAGACAAAAATAGATACGAAAAATTGTCCAAGTAATCCAATCTATCCAAAACTGTATGATGCCATGCATTATGCTTCATTTATAAGCCTATACTCAATGAGCACCAATGATCAGTCTAGAACGATCACTTTAACAGACCGATCTACTTGACATGTCCGCAGTAAGTAATCCAATCGATCCCAAACTACATTATGCTATGCTTTATGCTTCATTAAATGGCCAATAGACCTGACAAAGGGTCTAAGTAGTGTAATCTATCGAAAACTGTTTCATGCCATGCATTATGCTTCATTTATAAGCCTTTACTCAATGAGCACCACTGATCAGTTTAGAATAATCATATTAACTACCCGATCAACTTGACGTGGTGTACAAAATTGTCTGTAAACTTGATTTTGAGCTAAGAATGATACGAATCAATGCCCACGGTAAACTTTCTAAACTTTCTATATTTTTACAAAATTTGAGGTAGAAATAGTGACGACAAAGCGTCCAAGTAATTCAATCTTTCCCAAACTGCGTGATGTCATGCTTTATGCTTCATTTATAATCCTTTACTTAAGGAGCACCGATGGCCAGTTTAGAATGATAACTTTAACTAGCCAATCAACTTTATATGTACGCAATAAATCATTCTTAACTTTTGATTTACAGCTTAGAATGACAAGAATCCAATAGCCATGTTAAGCTAACTCAATTTTCTAGTGTAACTGAATTTGAGACAAAAATAGATACGACAAATTGTCCAAGTAATCCAATCTATCCAAAACTGTGTGATGCCATGCATTATGCTTCATTTATAAGCCTTTACTCAATGAGCACCAATGATCAGTCTAGAATGAACACTTTAACAGATCGATCTTCTTGCCATGTCCGCACTAAATCGTCTATCACTTTTGATTTAGAGCTCACAATGACACCAATCGAATGCCCACGTTAAGGTAGCTCAATTTTCTATATTGTCACAAAATTTGAGACAGAAATAGAGACGACAAAGCGTCCAAGTAATCCAATCTATCCCAAATTTTGTGATTCCATGCATTATGCTTCATTTATAAGCCTTTACTTAAAAAGAGCACCTATGATCAGTTTAGAATGATCACTTTAACTGGCCAATCAACTTGACATGTCCGGACTAGAGAGTATGTAACTTTTGATTTAGAGCTCAGAATTACACGAATCCAATACCCATGTTACGCTTGCTTAATTTTCTATATTGTAACAAAATTAGAGAGAGAAATAGATACGACAAAGTGTCCAAGCAAGCCAATCTATCCAGAACTGTAAGATGTCGTGCATTACTCTTCATTTATAAGCCTCTACTCATTTAGCACCAATGATCAGTTTAGAATAATCATATTAACTGGCCGATTAAGTTGACATGTATGTACCAAATCGTCCGTAATTTTCGATTTTGAGCTCAGAATGATACGAATCCAATGCCTACGTTAAGCTAGCTCAATTTTCTATATTGTGAAAAACTTTGAGACAGAAATAGAGATGAAAAACCGTCTAAGTAATCCAATCTATCCCCAACAGCGTTATGCTATGCTTTATGCTTCATTAACTGGCTGATAGACCGGACATGTCCGCCGTAAATCGTCCGTAACTTTTGATTTTGAGCTCAGAATAAGACGAATACAATGCGCATGTTAAGCAAGCTCAATTTTTCTATATTGTGACAAAATTTGAGACAGAAATAGAGATGAAAAAGCATCTAAGTAATCCAATCTATCCCAAACAGTGTTATGCTATGCTTTATGCTTCATTTATAAGCCTTTACTTAATGACCTCCAATGATCAGTTTAGAATGATTACTTTAATTGGCCGATCAACTTTACATGTCCGACCTAAATCGTCCATAACTTTGATTTTGAGCTTAGAATCACACAAATCCAATGCCCACGTTAAGCTAGCTCAATTTTCTACACTGTAACAAAAATTGATACAAAAATATATACGACAAAGCGACCAAGTATTCCAATCTATCCAAAATTGTGTGATGCCAATCATTATGCTTAATTTATAAGCCTTTACTCAATAAGCACCAATGACCAATTTAGAATAATCATATTAACTGGCCGATGAAATTGACATGTCCACACTAAATCGTTAGTAACTTTTGATTTTGCGCTCAGAATGACACGAATCCAATGTCCACGTTAAACTAGTTAAATTTTCTTTATTTTAACAAAATTTGAGACAGAAATAGAGACGATAAAGCGTCCAAGTAATCCAACCTATCTAAAACTGTGTGATGCCATGCATTATGCTTCATTTATAAGCGATTACTAAATGAGCACCATAATCAGTTTAGAATAATCATATTAATTGGCCGATCAACTTGACATGGGACACTAAATTGTCCGTAAACATTTGATTTTGAGCTCAGAATGATACAAATCATGCTCACGTTAAGCTTGTTAGATTTTCAATATTTTGATAGAATCTGAGACAGAATTAGAGACGACAAAGCGTCCAAGTAATCCAATCTTTCCCAAACTGCGTAATCTCATGTTTTATGCTTCATTTCTAAGCACTTACTTAAGGAGCACCAATGACCAGTTTAAAAAGATATCTTTAAGTGGCCGATTAAATTGGCATGTCCACAATAAATTGTCCGTAAATTTTTACTTACAGCTCAGAATGACAAGAATCCAATATCCACGTTAAGCTAGCTCAATTTTCTATTGTAACTGAATTTGAGACAACAATAGATACGACAAAGCGTACAAGTAATCCAATCTATCAAAAACTGTGTGATGCCATGCATTAGGCTTTATTTATAAGCCTTTACTCAATGAGCACCAATTATCAATTTAGAATAAACATATTAAATGGCCGATGAACTTGACATGCCCACACTAAATCGTCAGTAAATTTTGATTTTGCGCTCACAATGACACGGATCCAATGCCCACGTTAAGCTCGAGATGTTTTCTATATTTTAACAAAATTTGAGATATAAATAGAGACGACAAGGCGTCCAAGTAATCCAATCTATCCAAAACTGTGTGATGCCATGCATTATGCTTCATTTATAAGCCTTTACTCAATGAGCACCAATGATCCGTTTAGAATAATCATATTAACTGGCAGATCAACTTGACGTGGTGTACAAAATTGTCCGTAAACTTTTGATTTTGAGCTCAGAATGATACAAATCAATGACCACGGTAAACTTTCTAAATTTTCTATATTTTGACAAAATTTGAGATAGAAATAGAGACGACAAAGCGTCCAAGTAATTCAATCTTTCCCAAACTGTGTGATGTCATGATTTATGCTTCATTTATAATCCTTTACTTAAGGAGCACCAATGGCCAGTTTAGAATGATAACTTTAACTGGCCGATCAACTTTATATGTACGTAATAAATCGTTCGTAACTTTTGATTTACAGCTTAGAATGACAAGAATCCAATAGCCACGTTAAGCTAACTCAGTTTTCTAGTGTAACTGAATTTGAGACAAAAATAGATACGACAAATTGTCCAAGTAATCCAGTCTAACCAAAACTGTGTGATGCCATGCATTATGCTTCATTTATAAGCCTATACTCAATGAGCACCAATGATCAGTCTAGAATGATCACTTTAACAGACCGATCTACTTGCCATGTCTGCATTAAATCGCCTATACCTTTTGATTTAGAGCTCAGAATGACACCAATCGAATGCCCACATAAAGCTAGCTCAATTTTCTATATTGTCACAAAATTTGAGACAGAAATAGAGACAACAAAGCGTCCAAGTAATCCAATCTATCCCAAATTTCGTGATTCCATGCATTATGCTTCATTTATAAGCCTTTACTTAAAGACCACCTGTGATCAGTTTAGAATGTTCACTTTAACTGGCCGATCAACTTGACATGTCCGCACTAAAGAGTATGTAACTTTTGATTTAGAGCTCAAAATTACACGAATCCAATACCCACGTTACGCTGGCTCAATTTTCTATATTGTAACAAAATTTGAGAGAGAAATAGATACGACAAAGTGTCCAAGCAAGCCAATCTATCCAAAAACTGTAAGATGTTGTGCATTTAGCTTCATTTATAAGCCTCTACTCATTGAGCACCAATGATCACTTTAGAATAATCATATTAACTGGCCGATTAAGTTGATATGTATGCACCAAATCATCCGTAATTTTCGATTTAGAGCTCAGAATGACATGAATCCAATGCCCACGTTACGCTAGCTCAATTTTCTGTATTGTGAAAAAATTTGACACAGAAATGGAGATGAAAAACCATCTAAGTAATCCAATATATCCCAAACTGCGTTATGCTATGCTTTATGCCTCATTAACTGGCTGATAGACCTCACATGTCCGTGGTAAATATCTGTAACTTTTGATTTTGAGCTCAGAATGACACGAATACAATGAGCACGTTAAGCAAGCTCAATTTTTCTATATTGTGACAAAATTTGAGATAGAAATAGAGATGAAAATGCATCTACGTAATCCAATATATCCCAAACTGTGTTATTCTATGCTTTATGCTTCATTTATAAGCTTTTACTTAATGACCTCCAATGATCAGTTTACAATGATTACTTCAATTGGCCGATCAACTTGACATATCCACCCTAAATCGTCCATAACTTTGATTTTGAACTTAGAATGACACAAATCCAATGCCCACGTTAAGCTAGCTCAATTTTCGACATTGTAACAAAATTTGATACAAAAATATATACGACAAAGCGACCAAGTATTCCAATCTATCCAAAATTGTGTGATACCATGAATTATGCTTAATTTATAAGCCTTTACTCAATGAGCACCAATGACCAATCTAGAATAATCATATTAACTGGCCGATGAAATTGACATGTTCACACTAAATTGTCAGTACCTTTTGATTTTGCGCTCAGAATAACACGAATCCAATGTCCACGTTAAGCTAGTTAAATTTTCTATATTTTAACAATATTTGAGACAGAAATAGAGACGACAAAGCGTCCAAGTAATCCAATCTATCCAAAACTGTGTGACGCCATGCATTATGCTTCATTCATAAGCCATTACTCAATGAGCACCAATGATCAGTTTAGAATAATCATATTAACTGGCCAATCAACTTGACGTGGCACACTAAATTGTCTGTAAACTTTTGATTTTGAGCTCAGAATGATACGAATCAATGCTCACGTTAAGCTTGATAAATTTTCAATATTTTGACAGAATTTGAGACAGAATTAGAGACGAAAAAGCGTCCAAGTAATCCAATCTTTCCGAAACTGTGTGATCTCATGTTTTATCATTCATTTATAAGCCCTTACTTAAAGAGCACCAATGACCACTTTAAAATGATAACTTTAAGTGGCCGATTAACTTGACATGTCCACAATAAATCGTCAGTAAATTTTTACTTAAAGATCAGAATGACAAGAATCCAATATCCACATTAAGTTAGCTCAATTTTCTATTGTAACTGAATTTGAGACAAAAATAAATACGACAAAGCGACCAAGTAATCCAATATATCAAAAACTGTGTGATGTCATGCATTAGCTTTATTTATAAGCCTTTACTCAATGAGAACCAATTATCAATTTAGAATAAACATATTAAATGGCCGATGAACTTGACATGCCCACACTAAGTCGTTAGTAAATTTTTATTTTGCGCTCAGAATGACACGAATCCAATGACCACGTTAAGCTAGAGATGTTTTCTATATTTTAACAAAATTTGAGATATATATAGAGATGACAAGGCGTCCAAGTAATCCAATCTATCCAAAACTGTGTGATGCCATGCATTATGCTTCATTTATAAGCCTTTACTCAATGAGCACCAATGATCAGTTTGGAATAATCATATTAACTGGCCGATCAACTTGACGTGGTGTACAAAATTGTCCGTAAACTTTTGATTTTGAGCTCAGAATGATACGAATCAATGACCACGGTAAGCTTTCTAAATTTTCTATATTTTGACAAAATTTGAGATAGAAATAGAGACGACAAAGCGTCCAAGTAATTCAATCTTTCCCAAACTGCGTGATGTCATGGTTTATGCTTCATTTATAATCCTTTACTTAAGGAGCACCAATGGCCAGTTTAGAATGTAACTTTAACTAGCCGATCAACTTTATATGTACGCAATAAATCATTCGTAATTTTTGATTTACAGCTTAGAATGACAAGAATCCAATAGCCACGTTAAGCTAAGTCAGTTTTCTAGTGTAACTGAATTTGAGACAAAAATAGATACGAAAAATTGTCCAAGTAATCCAATCTATCCAAAACTGTATGATGCCATGCATTATGCTTCATTTATAAGCCTATACTCAATGAGCACCAATGATCAGTCTAGAACGATCACTTTAACAGACCGATCTACTTGACATGTCCGCACTAAGTAATCCAATCGATCCCAAACTGCATTATGCTATGCTTTATGCTTCATTAAATGGCCAATAGACCTGACAAAGGGTCTAAGTAGTGTAATCTATCGAAAACTGTTTGATGCCATGCGTTTTGCTTTATTTATATGCCTTTACTCAATGAGCACCAATGATCAGTTTAGAATAATCATATTAAATGGCTGATCAACTTGATATGTCCACACTAAATCATCCGTAACTCTTTATTTATAGCTCAGAATGATTCCAATCCAATGCCCACGTTAAGCTAGCTCAATTTTCTTAATTATCACAAAATTTGAGACTAAAATTGAGATGAAAAAGTGACCAAGTAGTCCAATCTATTCCAAACTTCTTGATGTCTTGCTTTATGCTTCATTTATGCTTCACTTAAAGAGCACCAATGATCAGTTTAGAATGATCATTTTAACTAGCCGATCTACTTGACATGTCTGCATTAAATCGTCGTAAATTTTGATTTAGACCTCGGAATGACACGAATCCAATGCCTAATTAAACTAGCTAAATTTTCAATATTGTAACAAAATTTGAGACAAAAATAGATACGACAGAGCGTCCAATGAGCCTTTACTCAATGAGCACCGATGATCAGTTTAGAATGATCACTTTAACTAGCCGATCAACTTGACATGTCCACCCTAAATTGTCCGGAACTGTTGATTTATAGCTCAGAATGACACCAATAAAATGCCCACGTTAACTTTGGATTTTGAGCTCAGACTGACATGAATCCAATGCGCATGTTAAGCTTTCTTAATTTTCTATATTTTGACAACTTTTAAAACACAAATCGAGATGACAAAGCATCCAAGTAATCCAATATGTCCCAAACTTCGTGATGATATATATGCTTGATGTTTCATTTGTAAGCCTTTACTTAAACAGCGCCAATGATCAGTTTAGAATGATCACTTTAACTGGCCGATCAACTTGACATCTCCGCACTAAATCGTCGGTAACTTTTTATTTAGAGCTCAGAAGGACACGAATCACATGCCCATGTTAAGCTAGCTCAATTTTCTATTTTGTAACTAAATTTGAGATAGAAATAGATACGACAAAGCGCCCAGGTAATCCAATCTATCCAAAACAATGCAATATCATGCATTATGCTTCATTTATAAGCCTTTACTCAATGAACACCAATTATCAGTTTAGAATAATCATATTAACTGGATGATCAACTTGACGTGTCTGCACTAAATCGTCCGTAACTTTAGATTTAGAGCTCAAAATGACACGAATCCAATGCCCAGTTAAGCTAGCTAATTTTTCAATATTGTAACAAAATTTCAGACAGAAACAGATACAAAAAGCATCCAATGAGCTTTACTCAATGAGCAGCGATAATCAGTTTAGAATGATCACTTTAATTGGACGATCAATTTAACATGTCCACACTAAATCGTCCATAACTCTTGATTCAGAGCTCAAAATTACACGAATCCAATGCCCACGTTACGCTAGCTCAATTTTCTGTATTGTAATAAAATTTAAGACGGAAATATATAAGACAAAGCATCCAAGTAATCCAATATATCCCAAGCAATGTGATGCTATGAATTGTGCTTCACTTAGACACCTTTACTCAATGAGCACCAATGATAAGTATAGAATAATCATATTAACTGGCCGATCAACTCGATGTGTCCGCCTTAAATCGTCCGTAGCTTTTGATTTTGAGCTCAGAATGACACAAATCCAATGCCCACGTTAAGCTAGCTAAATTTTCTATATTTTGACAAAATTTGAGACACAAATAGAGACGAAAATGCGTCCAAGTAATCCAATATATCCCAAATTGCATGATGTCATTTTTATGCTTTATTTATAAGCCTTTAGTTAATGACCACCAATGATCAGTTTAGAATGATCACTTCAACTGGCCGATCAACATGACATGTCCGCACTAAATCGTCCGTAACTTTTGATTTAGAGCTTAGAATGACAAGAATCCAATGCCCACGTTAAGCTACCTCAATTTCCTATATTGTAACAAAATTTGAGACAAAAATCGATACGAAAAAGCGTCCAAGTAATCCAATTTATCCAAAACTGTGTGATGCCATGCATTATGCTTCATTTATAAGTCTTTACTCAATGAGCACCAATAATGAGTTTAGAATGATGACTTTAACTGGCCGATCAACTTGACATGTGTGCACTAAATTGTCCGTAATATTTGATTTAGTGCTCAGAATGACATGAATCCAATGCCCACGTTAAGCTAGCTCAATTTCTATATTGTGACAAAAATTGAGACTGAAATACATACGACAAATCGTCCAACTAATCCAATCCATCCCGAAATGCGTGATGCCATGCATTATTTTTCGTTTATAAGTTTTTACTCAATGAGAACCAATGATCAGTTTGGAATGATCATTTTAACTGGCCGATCAACTTGTCATGTCTGCACTAAATCGTCCATAACATTTGATTTATAGCTCAGAATGACACGAATCCATGCTGAAATTAATATTTTCAATATTTTGGCAAAATTTGGGACAGAACTAGATACGAAAAAGCGTCCAAGTAATCCAATCTATCCCAAAATGTGTGATAACATGCCTTATGCTTCATTTATAAGCCTTTACTCAATGTGGACCAATGATCAGGTTAGAATGATCACTTTAACTGGCCGATCAATTTCACATGTCTGCACTAAATCGTTCGTAACTTTTGATTTATAGATAAGAATGATACGAATCCAATGCCCACATTACAAAATTTGAGACCGAACCAGATACGACAAAGCGTCCAAGTAATCCTATCTATCCAAACCTGCACGACGCCATGCCTAATGCTTCACTTTTAAGCCTTTACTCAATGAGCACCACCTCTTTAAGTGGCAGATCAACTTGACATGTCTGCACTAAATCATCTGTAACAGTCGAAAATGTTTGATGCCATGCATTATGCTTCATTTATAAGCTTTTACTCAATGAGCACCAATGATCAGTTTAGAAATATAATATTAACTGACCGATCAACTTGACATGACCATAGTAAATTGTCCGTACCTCTTGATTTGAGCTCTTAATGACACGAATCGAATACCCACATTAAGCTAGATAAATTTTTTATATTTTTACAAAATTTGAGACACAAGTACAGACGACAAAGCGTCCAAGTAATCCAATCTATCCCAAACTGCTTGATGCCATTATTTAGGCTTCATTTATAAGCCTTTACTTAATGCGCACCAATGATCAGTTTAAATTGATCACTTTAACTGGCCGATTAACTTGACAAATCCGCACTAAATCATCTTT
This sequence comes from Pugionium cornutum, assembly GCA_018901935.1. NCBI lineage: Eukaryota > Viridiplantae > Streptophyta > Magnoliopsida > Brassicales > Brassicaceae > Pugionium > Pugionium cornutum. The sequence goes on from CM032163.1 coordinate 27,410,787, forward strand.
AAATTTTGATTTAGAACTCAGAATAACACAAAATTAGTTTCCATGTTAAGCTAGATCAATGCTGTACATTTTGACAAAATTTGAGACAGAAATAGAGAACACAAAGCGTCCAAGTAATCCAATCTATCCCAAACCGCATGATGCCATTGTTTATACTTCATTTATTGGCCTTTACTAAATGAGCACCAAGGATCAGTTTAGAATAATCAATTTAACTGGCCGATCAACCTGACATGTACGCACTAAATCGTCCGTAACTTTTGATTGAGAGGTCAAAAACTCACGAATCAAATGCCCACTTTAAACTTGCTCAATTTTCTATATTGTTACAAAACTTAAGACAGAAATAGATATGACAAAGCGTCCAAGTAATCCAATCTATCCTAAACTGCGTGATGCCATTATTTAGGCTTCATTTATAAGCCTTTAGTTAATGAGTACCAATGATCAGTTTAGAATGATCACTTAAACTGGCCGATCAACTTGACAAATTCGCACTAAATCATCCGTAACTTTTGATTTAGAAATCAGGGAGGTACGCGTGGTTGTAGTAGTGATGAAACAGTTGGTATATCCGGTAATAGATATGTTGAAATGGTGACGGATGCATTTCGTGAGACAACGACTGATGATCATCAGTACAATAATCAGAACGAAGAAAACTATAATTATAATGAAGAAGAACGATCTAATAAAGAAGCACAAAAATTTTACAACATGTTATAAGCGGCGAAAAATCCATTGTATGATGGTTGTCATGAAGGGCACTCACAGTTATCTGTAGCTGCTCGGTTCATGAACATCATGTCTGATTTTAATTTACCAGAAAAATATATGGATTCTTGGAACATTACTTTGCTGTGCACATACGCACGAAAAACAGGTAACTTAAATTAATTGTTATGTTTATGAATTAATTATTTTATTACATATGAATGTAAGTAATATAATATATATAAACAGGTTTACAAGATTTGATGAAGATGACATGCATGTATATCCGGATCCCGGAGTACTGGATATATTTACATGCTAAATCGTTCAATTTTCAATATTTTGGCAAAATTTGGGACAGAACTAGATACGAAAAAGCGTCCAAGTAATCCAATCTATCCCAAAATGTGTGATAACATGCCTTATGCTTCATTTATAAGCCTTTACTCAATGTGGACCAATGATCAGGTTAGAATGATCACTTTAACTGGCCGATCAATTTCACATGTCTACACTAAATCGTTCGTAACTTTTGATTTATAGATAAGAATGATACGAATCCAATGCCCACATTACAAAATTTGAGACCGAACCAGATACGACAAAGCGTCCAAGTAATCCTATCTATCCAAACCTGCACGACGCCATGCCTAATGCTTCACTTTTAAGCCTTTACTCAATGAGCACCACCTCTTTAAGTGGCAGATCAACTTGACATGTCTGCACTAAATCATCTGTAACAGTCGAAAATGTTTGATGCCATGCATTATGCTTCATTTATAAGCTTTTACTCAATGAGCACCAATGATCAGTTTAGAAATATAATATTAACTGACCGATCAACTTGACATGACCATAGTAAATTGTCCGTACCTCTTGATTTGAGCTCTTAATGACACGAATCGAATACCCACATTAAGCTAGATAAATTTTTTATATTTTTACAAAATTTGAGACACAAGTACAGACGACAAAGCGTCCAAGTAATCCAATCTATCCCAAACTGCTTGATGCCATTATTTAGGCTTCATTTATAAGCCTTTACTTAATGCGCACCAATGATCAGTTTAAAATGATCACTTTAACTGGCCGATTAACTTGACAAATCCGCACTAAATCATCTTTAAATTTTGATTTAGAACTCAGAATAACACAAAATTAGTTTCCATGTTAAGCTAGATCAATGCTGTACATTTTGACAAAATTTGAGACAGAAATAGAGAACACAAAGCGTCCAAGTAATCCAATCTATCCCAAACCGCATGATGCCATTGTTTATACTTCATTTATTGGCCTTTACTAAATGAGCACCAAGGATCAGTTTAGAATAATCAATTTAACTGGCCGATCAACCTGACATGTACGCACTAAATCGTCCGTAACTTTTGATTGAGAGGTCAAAAACTCACGAATCAAATGCCCACTTTAAACTTGCTCAATTTTCTATATTGTTACAAAACTTAAGACAGAAATAGATATGACAAAGCGTCCAAGTAATCCAATCTATCCTAAACTGCGTGATGCCATTATTTAGGCTTCATTTATAAGCCTTTAGTTAATGAGCACCAATGATCAGTTTAGAATGATCACTTAAACTGGCCGATCAACTTGACAAATTCGCACTAAATCATCCGTAACTTTTGATTTAGAACTAAAAACAACACAAAATCAATGTCCACGATAAGCTAGATCAATTCTGTATATTTGACAAATCAATTTTCTATATTGTAACAAAATTTGAGATAAAAATAGATACGACAAAGCGTCCAAGTAATCCAATCTATCTGAAAATGTTTGATGCAATGCATACATGATATCTAAAACTATGCATTTATAAGCCTTTACTTAATGTGCACCATTGAGCTAGCTTAACGTGGGCATTGGATTCGTGTAATTTTGAGCTATAAATCAAAAGTAACGGACGATTTAGTGCGAACATGTCAAGATCGGCCAGTTACATTGATTATTCTAAACTGATCATTGATGCTCATTGAGTAAAGGATTATAAATGAAGCATAATGAATAGCATCACGCAGTTTTGGCTAGATGTGATTACTTGAACTCTATTTTTACAAATTTGGTCACAATATAAAAAATGGAGCAAGCTTAACGTGGGCATTGGATTCATGTGAGTTTCAGCTCTAAATCATGAGTTACGGACGATTTAATGCGGACATGTCAAGTTGACCAGCCAGTTAAAGTGATAATTCTAAACTGATCATTGGTGCTCATTGAGTAACGGCATATAAATGAAGCATAATGCATGGTATCACGCAGTTCAGAATAGATTGGATTATATGGACACTTTGTCGTATCTAGTTCTATCTCAAAATTTGTCAAAATATAGAAAATTGTGCTAGCTTAACGTGGGCATTGGATTCGTGTCATTCTGAGCGGTAAATCAAAAGTTATGGATGATTTGGTGTGGACATGTTGAGTTGATCGGCCAGGCTAAGTGATCATTCTAAACTGATCATTGGTGCTCATTGAGTAAAGGCATATAAATGAAGCATAATGCATGGCATTACGCAGTTTGGGATAGATTGTCGTATCTATTTCTATCTCAAATTTTGTCAGAATTTAGAAAATTGAGCTAGTTTAACATGGGCATTGGATTCGTGTTATTGTGCGCTCTAAATCAAAAGTTACGGACGATTTAGTGCAGATATGTCAAGTTGATCACCTAGTTAAAGTGATCATTCTAAACTGATCATTGGTACTCATTAAGTAAACCCTTATAAATGAAGCATAAAGCATGGCATCACGCAGTTTGGGATAGAGTGGATTACTTGGACGCTTTGTCGTATCTAATTCTATCTCAAATTTCTTCACAATATAAAAAAATGAGCTAGCTTATTGTGGGCATTGGATTCGTGTCATTCTGAGATCTAAATCAAAAGTTACAATGATTTAGTGCAGACATTTCAAGTTTATCGGCCAGTTAAAGCGATCTTTCTAAACTGATCATTGGTGCTTATTGAGTAAATGCATAAAAATGAAGCATATTTCATTGCATCACGCAGTTTGGGATAGATTGGATTACATGGATGCTTTCTCATATCTATTTCGGTCTCAGATTTTGTCACAATATGGAAATCGAGCTAGTTTAATGTGGGCATTGGATTCGTGTCATTGAGCTCTAAATCAAAAATTTTAGATGATTTTGTGTGGACATTTCAAGTTGATCGGCCAGTTAAAGTGATCATTCTAACTTGATCATTGGTGCTCATTGAGTTAAGTCTTATAAATGAAGCATAATGCATGACATCATGAAGTTCGTGATAGATTGGGTTACTTGGACACTTTGTCATATCTATTTCTGTCTCAAATTTGTCACAATATAGATATTGAGCTCGCTTAAAGGGGCATTGAATTCTTGTCATTCTGAGCTCCCAATCGTATGTTAGGGACGATTTATTGCAGACATGTCAAAATGATCGGCCAATTAAAGTGATCATTCTAAACTGATCATTGGTGCTCATGGAGTAAAGGCTTATAAATGAAGCATAATGCATGACATCATGCAGTTCGGGATCGACTGGATTACTTGAATGCTTTTCCGTATCTATTTATGTCTAAAATTTTGTCACAATGTAGAAAATTGACCAAGCTTAACCTGGGCATTGGATTCATGCCATTATGATCTCTAAATCAAACGTTAGGGACGATTTAGTGCGGACATGTCAAGTTTATCGGCTAGTTAAAGTGATCATTCTAAACTGATCATTGGGGCTCATTGAATAAAGGCTTATAAATGAAGCATAATGCATGGCATCACGCAGTTTTTGCTGGACTGGATTAATTGAACGCATTTTTGAATATATTTATGCCTCTAATTTTCTCACAATATAGAAAATTAAGCTAGCTTAACGTGGGCATTGGATTCGTGTCATTCTGAGCTCTAAATCAAAAGTTATGGATGATTTAGTGTGAACATGTGAAGTTGATCGGCCAGTTAAAGTGATCATTCTAAACTAATCATTAGTGCTCATTGATTAAAGGCTTATAAATGAAGCCTAATGGATGACATCACGGAGTTCAGGATAGATTGGATTTCTTGGATGCTTTGTCATATCTATTTCTGTCTCAAATTTTGTCTCAATATAGAAAATTGAGCTGGCTTAACGTGGGCACTGGATTCTAGTCAGTTTTAGCTCTAAAACGTAAGTTACGGACGACTTAATGTGGAAATGTCAAGTTGATCGTGCAGTTAAAGTGATCATTCTAAACTAATCATTGGTGCTCACTGAGTAAAGGCTTAAAAATGAAGCATAATGCATGGCATCACACAGTTTTGGCTAGATTTGATTACTTGAACGCTTTTGCATATCTATTTCTGTCTTAAATTTTGTCACAATAAAGAAAATTGAGCTACCGTAATGTGGGTATTGCATTCATGTTTTTCTGAGCTTTAAATCAAAAGTTACGTACAATTTAGTGCGGACATGTCAAGTTGATCGCCTCGTCAAAGTGATCATTCTAAACTCATCACAGATACTTAATAAGTAAACGCTTATAGAGGAAGTATAAAGCATGGCATCACGCAGTTTGGGATAGAGTGGATTACATGGACGCTTTGTCGTATCAATTTCCGTCTCAAATTTTATCACAATATAGAAAATTGAGCTAGTTTAACGTGGGCATTGTATTCATGTCATTATGAGCTCTAAATCAAATGTTACAGAAGATTTAGGGTGCATATGTCAAGTTGATCGGCCAGTTAAATTGATCATTCTAAACTGATCATTGGCGCTCATTGAGTAAAGGGTTATAAATGAAGTATAATGCGTGGAATCACGCAGTTTTGGCTGGGTTGGATTATTTGAATGCGTATTTGTATCTATTTATGTCTCAAATTTTCTCTCAATATAAAAAATTGAGCTAGCTTAATGTGGGCATTGGATTCAGTCATTATGAGCTCTAAATCAAACGTTATCGACGATTTAGTGCGGACATGTCAAGTTGATTGGTCAATTAAAGTGATCATTTTAAACTGATCATTGGTGCTCATTGAGTAAAGGCATATAAATGAGGCGTAATGCATGGCATCACGTAGTTCGGGATAGATTGGATTACATGGACGCTTTGTCGTATCTATTATTGTCTCAAATGCTGTCACAATATTCAAATTGAGCTAGCTTAATGTGGGCATTTGATTCGTGTCATTCTAAGCTCTAAATCAAAAGTTACAGATGATTTACTGCAGACATGTCAAGTTGATCGGGAAGTTAAAGTGATCATTCTAAACTGAAATTGGTGCTCATTGATTAAAAGCTTATAAATGAATCATAATGCATGGCATTGCGCAGTTCGGGATAGATTGGATAACATGGACACTTTTTCTATCTATTTCTGTTTTAACTTTTGTCACAATATAGAAAATTGAGCTAGCTTAACGTGGGCAATTGATTGGTGTTATTCTGAGCTCTAAATCAAAAATTATGGACGATTTAGTACGGACATGTGAAGTTGATCGCCTAGTTAAAGTGATCATTCCACACTGATCATTGGTACTCATGAAGTAAATGCTTATAAATGAAGCATAAAGCATGGCATCACGCAGTTTTTGATAGAGTGGATTACTTGGACGCTTTGTCGTATCTAGCTCTGTCTCAAATTTGCTCACAACATAAAAAATTTAGCTAGCTTAATGTGGCGTTGGATTCGTTTCATAGTGAGCTCTAAATCAAAAGTTACGGACGATTTAGTGTGGACATTTCAAGTTTATCGGCCAATTAAACTGATCATTCTAAACTGATCATTTGTGCTCATTGAGTAAAGGCATATAAATGAGGCATAATGCATGGCATCACGCAGTTCAGGATAGATTGGATTACATGTACGATTTGTCGTATCTAATTCTGTCTCAAATTCAGTCACAATATAGAAACTGAGCTAGCTTAACGTGGGCATTGGATTCGTGCCATTCGGAGCTTTAAATCAAAAGTTACGAACGATTTAGTGCAAACATGTCAAGGTTATCGGCCAGTTAAAGTGATCATTCTAAACTGATCATTGGTGCTCATTGAGTAAAGGCTTATAAATGAAGCATAATGCACTACATCACGCAGTTCAGGATAGATTGGATTACTCGGACGCTTTGTCATATCTAATTCTGTCTCAAATTTTATTTCAATGTAGAAATTTGAGCTATCTTAACGTGGATATTGGATTCGTATGAGTTCTAACTCTAAATCATAAGTTTCAGACGATTTAATGTGGAAATGTCAAGTTGATCATGCAATTAAAGTGATCATTCTAAACTGATCTTTGGTGCTCATTGAGAAATGGCTTATAATTGAAGCATAATGGATGGCATCACGCTGTTTTAGCTAGATTGGATTACTTGAATGCTTTTTCAGATCTATTTCTGTCTCAAATTTTGTCAGAATATATAAAATTGAGCTACCTTAACATGGGCATTGGATTCACGTTATTCTGAGCTCTAAATGAAAAGTTACAGACAATTTTGTGCGGACATATCATGTTGATCGCCTAGTTAATGTGATCATTCTAAACTGATCATTGGTAATCGTTAAGTAAACGCTTATAAATGAAGCATAAAGCATGACATCATGCAGTTTGGGATAGAATGGATTACTTGGACCCTTTGTCGTTTCTAGTTCTGTCTCAAATTTTTTCACAATATAAAAAATTGAGCTAGTTTAACGTGGGCCTTGCATTTGTGTCGGAGTTCTAAATAAAAAGTTACGGACGATTTCCTTAGGGCATATCAAGTTGATCAGCCAGTTAAAGTGATCATTCTAAACTAATCATTGGTGCTCATTGAGTAAAGGCTTACAAATGAAGCATAATGCATGATATCATGCTATTCGAGATAGATTGGATTACATGTTTGCTCTAAATCATAAGTTACGGATGATTTAATGCGGACATGTCAAGTTGATCGGACAGTTAAAGTGATCATTGTAAACTGCTCATTGGTGCTTATTGAATAAAAGCTTATAAATGAAGCACAATGCATGGCATCATGCAGTTTGGAATAGATATGATTACATGAGCGCTTTGTTGCATCTATTTGTTTATCAAATTTTGTCAAAATATAGAAAATTGAGCTATCTTAACGTGGGAATTAGATTCGTGTCATTCTGAGCACTAAATCAAAAGTTACAGACGATTTAGTGCGAACATTTGAAGTTGACCGGCCAGTTAAAGTGATCATTCTAAACTAATCATTGGTGCTCATTGAGTAAAGGCTTATAAATGAAGCATAATGCATGACATCACGCAGTTGGGATAGATTGGATTACTTTGGTGTTTTGTCGTATCTATTTCTGTGTAAACTTTTGTCACAATATAGAAAATTAACCTAGCTGAACATGGACATTGGATTCGTCTTATTCTGAGCTCTAAATCAAAAGTTACAGACGATTTAGTGCGGACATGTCAAGTTGATCGCCTAGTTAAAGGGATCATTCTAAACAGATGATTGGTGCTCATTGAGTAAAGGCTTATAAATGAAGCATAATGCATGACATAATGCAGTTTTGGCTAGAATTGATTACTTGAACACTTTTTCGTATCTACTTTTGTCTAAAATTTTTCACAACATAGAAAATCAAGCTAGCTTACCGTGGGCATTGGATTCTTGTCAGTTTTAGCTCTAAATCAAAAGTAACGGATATTTAATGCCGACATGTCAAGTTGATCGGGCAGTTAAAGTGATCATTCTAAACTGATCATTGGTCCTCATTGAGTAAAAGCTTATAAATGAAGCATAATGCATGGCATCACGTAGTTCAGGAAAGATTGGATTACATGGATGCTTTGTCTTATCCATTTCTGTCTCAAATTTTGTTAAAATATAAAAAATTGAGCTAGCTTAACGTGGGCATTAGATTTGTGTCATTCTGAGCTCTAAATCAAAAGTTACAGGCGCTTCTGTGCGGGCATGTGAAGTTGATCAACTAGTTAAAGTGATCATTCTAAACTGATCATCGGTGCTCATTGAGTAAAGGCTTATAAATGAAGCATAATGCATGACATCACACAATTCGGTATAGATTGGATTACTTGGGAGCTTTGTCATATCTATTTCTGTCTCAAATTTTGTCACTATATAGAAAATTGAGCTAGCTTAACATGGACATTGGATTCCTCTTATTCTGAGATCTAAATCAAAAGTTACGGACGATTTAGTGCAGACATGTCAAGTTGATCGCCTAGTTAAAGTGATCATTCTAAACTGATCATTGGTTCTCATTGAGCAAAGGCTTGTAAATGAAGCATAATGCATGGTATCACGCAGTTTTGGCTAGATTGGATTACTTGAATACTTTTTGATATATATTTCTGTCTCAAATTTAGTCACAATATAAAAAATTAAGCTAGCTTAACATGGGCATTTTACTCGTTTCAGTTTTAGCTCTAAATCATAAGTTACAGACGATTTACTGTAGACATATCAAGTTGATCGGGAAGTTGAAGTGATCATTCTAAACTGATCATTGGTGCTTATTGAGTAAAAGCTTATAAATGAAGCACAATGCATGGCATCCCGCAGTTTGGGATATATATGATTACATGGACGCTTTGTTGCATCTATTTGTGTCTCAAATTTTGTCAAAATATAGAAAATTGAGCTTGCTTAACGTGGGCATTGGATTTGTGTCATTCTGAGCTCTAAATCAAAAGTTATGGGCGATTTAGTGCGGATATATCAAGTTGATCGGTCAATTAAAGTAATTATTCTAAACTGATTAATGGTGCTCATTGAGTAAAGCCTTATAAATGAAGCATAATGCATGATATCACGCAGTTCGGGATAGATTGGATTACTTGGATGCTTTGGCGTATCTATTTTTGGTCTTAAATTTTGTCACAATAAAGAAAATTGAGCTAGTTTAACGTGGGCATTCGCTTCGTGTTATTTTGAGATCTAAATCAAAAGTTATGAACAATTTAGTGCAGACATGTCAAGTTGATCGCCTAGTTAAATTGATCACTCTAAACTGATCATTGGTGCTCATTGGTTAAAGGCTTATATATGAAACATAATGCATGACATAACGTAGTTTTGGAAAGATTTGATTACTTGGAGGACTTGTTAAAGCAATTTAGTCTTCAAATTTATCACAGTATAAAAAAATTTAGCTATTTTATCGTGAGCATTGGATTCGGGCCAGTCTGAGCTCTAAATTAAAAGTTACTGTCGATTTAGTGTAGACATGTCAAGTTGGTCGGCTAGTTAAAGTGATCATTCTAAACTGATCATTGATGCTCATTGAGTAAAGGCATATAAATGAAGCATAATGCAAGGCGTCACACAGTTCGGGATAGATTGGATTACATGGGCAGTTTTTCATATCTATTTTGTCTCAAATTTTGTCACAATATAGAAAATTGAGCTAGCTTAACGTGGGCATTGGATTCGTGACATTCTGACCTCTAAATCAAAAGTTACGGACGAATTAGTGCAGACATATCAAGCTGATCGGCCAGTTAAAGTTATCATTATAAACTGATCATTGGTGATCATTGAGTAAAGGCTTATAAATGAATCATAATGCATGGTATCACGCAGTTTTGGCTAGCTTGGATTACTTGAACGCTTTTTCGTATCTATTTTGTGTCAAATTTGGTCACAATATAGAAAATTGAGCTAGCTTAACGTGGGCATTGGATTCGTGTTATTCTGAGCCCTAAATCAAAAGTTACTGACGATTTAATGCGAACATGTCAAGTTGATCGGTCAATTAAAATGATCATTCTTAACTGATCGTTGGTGCTCATTGAGTGAAGGCTTATAAGTGAAGCATAATGTATGGCATCACGCACTTTGGGATAGATTGGATTAATTGGAGACTTTGCCTTAGCTATTTCTATCTCAAATTTTGTTGCAATATAGAAAATTGAGCTAGCTTAACCTGGGAATTGGATTCGTGTCATTCTGAGCTGTAAAATATAAGTTGCGGATGATTTAGTGCGGACATGTCAAGTTGATTGGCCAGTTAAAGTGATCATTCTAAACTGATCATTGGTGCTCATTAAGTAAAAGTATATAAATGAAGCATAATGCATGGTATCACACAGTTCGGGATAAATTGGATTACATGGACGCTTTGTCGTATCTATTTCTGTCTCAAATTTAGTCACAATATATAAAATTGAGTTAGCTTAATGTGGGTGTTGGATTCGTGTCATTCTGAGCACTAAATCAAAAGTTACGGACGATTTAATGCAGACATGTCAAGTTGATCGGCCAGTTAAAGTGGTCATTCTAAACTGATCATTGGTGCTCATTCATTAAAGGCTTATAAATGAAGCATAATGCATGACATCATGTAGTTGGGGATTGATTGGATTACTTGGAAGCTTTGTCGTATCTATCTTTTTCTCAAACTTTGTTAAGATATAGTAAATTGACCTAGCTTAACGTGAGCCTCTATATCAAAAGTTACGGACGATTTAGTGCGGACATGTCAACTTGATCGGCCAGTTAAAGTTATCATTCGAAAATGATCATTGGTGTTTATTGAGTAAAGGCTTATAAATGAAGCATAATGCATGATATCACGCAGTTCGGGATATATTGGAGTGCTTGGACGTTTTGTCGTATCTATTTTGTCTCAAATTTTGTCACAATATATAGAATTGAGCTATCTTGACATGGGCATTGGATTCATGTTATTCTCAGCTCTAAATCAATAGTTACGACGATTTAGTGCGGACATGACAAGTTGATCGCTTAGTTAAAGTGATCATTCTAAACTGATCATTTGTGCTCATTGAATAAAAGCTTATAAATGAAGCATAATGCATGACATCACATAGTTCAGGATATATTGGATTATTTGGACGCTTTGTCGTATCTATTTCTGTCTCAAATTTAGTCACAATATAGAAAATTGAGCTATCTTAACACGGTCATCGGATTCGTGTCATTCTGAGCTCTAAATCAAAAGTTATGGACGATTTAGTGCGGACATGTGAAGTTGATCGCCTAGTTAAAGTGATCATTCTAAACTCATCATTGGTACTCATTAACTAAATGCTTATAAATGAAGCATAAAGCATGGCATCATGCAGTTTGCGATATAATGGATTACATGGACGCTTTGTCGTATCTATTTCTGTTTCAAATTTAGTCACAATATAGAAAATTGAGTTAGCTTGACGTGGGTGTTGGATTCGTGTCATTCTGACCTCTAAATCAAAAGTAAGGGACAATTTAGTGCGGACATCTCAAGTTGATCGGCCAGTTAAAGTGATCATTCTAAACTGAGCATTGGTGCTCAATGAGTAAAGGCTTATAAATGAAGCATAATGCATGGCATCACGCAGTTTTGGCTATATTGGATTACTTGAACGCTTTTTTGTATCTATTTTGTGTGAACTTTTGTCACAATATAGAAAACTGAGCTAACTTAATGTGGACATAAGATTTGTGTTATTCGGAGCCATATATCAAAAGTTACGGACGATTTAGTGCGGACATGTCAAGTTTATCGCTTACTTAAAGTGATCATTCTAAAATGATCAATTGTGCTCATTTAGTAAAGGCTTATAAATGAACCATAACGCATGGCATCATACGGTTTTGGCTAGATTGGATTACTTGAACGCTTTTTTGTATCTGTTTCTATCTCACATTTTGTCACAACATAGAGAATTTATCTAGCTTAACGTGGGCATTGGATTCGTGTCATTCTGAGCTCTAAATCAAAAGTTAGGTACGATTTTGTACGGATATGTCAAGTTGATCGGCCTGTTAAAGTGATCATTCTAAACTCATCATTGGTGCTCATTGAGTAAAGGCTTATAAATAATTCTTTATATTAAGAATGATCACTTTAACTGGCCGATCAATTTAACATGTCCGCACTAAATCGTCCGTAACTTTTGATTTAGAGCTCAGAATAACACGAATCCTTTGCCCACATTTAGCTAGCTCAATTTTCTATATTGGGACAAAAATTGATACAAAAATAGATATGAAATGCGTTCAAGTAATCCAATCTAGAGAAAACTGCATGACGCCATGCATTATGCATGACATCACGCAGTTTGGAATAGATTGGATTACTTGGACTCTTTGTCGTATCTAATTCTGTCTCAAATTTTTTCATAATATAGAAAATTGAGCTAACTTAACGTGGGCACTGGATTCCTATCATTTTGAGGTCTAAATCAAAAGATACTGACAATTTAGTGCATACATGTAAAGTTGATCGGCTAGTTAAATTGATTATTCTAAACTGATCATTGGTGCTCATTAAGTAAAAGCTTATAAATGAAGCATAATGCATGACATCACTAGTTCAGGATAGATTGGATTATCTGAACGCTTTGTGGTATCTATTTCTATCTCAAATTTTGTCACAATATAGAAAATTGAGATACCTTAACGTGGGCATTGGATTCATGTCATTCTGAGCTCTAAATCAAAAGTTATGGACGATTTAGTGCAGACATATCAAGTTGATGGGCCAGTTAAAGTGATCATTCTAAACTGATAATTGGTGCTCATTGATTAAAGGCTTATAAATGATGCATAATGCATGACATCACGCAGTTCGGGATACATTGGATTACTTGGACGTGTTTTTGTATCTATTTCTGCCTCAAATTTTGGCACAATATAGAAAATTGAGCTAGCTTAATGTGGGCATTGGATTCGTGTCATTCCAAGCTCTAAATCAAAAGTTAAGGACGGCTTAGTGCGGACATTTCAAGTTGATCGGCCCGTTAAAGTGATCATTCTAAACTGATCATTTGCTCTCATTGAGTAAAAGCTGATAAATGAAGGATAATGCATGGCATCATGCAATTTTGGCAACATTGGATTACTTGTATACATTTTGTATACGTTTCTATCTCAAATTTTTTCACAACATAGAGAATTGAGCTAGCTCAATGTGGGCATTGGATTCATGTCATTCTGAGCTCTGAATCAAAAGTTAGTGACGATTTACTATGAACATGTAAAGTTGATCGGACAGTTAAAGTTATCATTCTAAACTGATCATTTGTTGTCATTGAGTAAATGCTGATAAATGAAGCATAATGCATGGCATCATGTAGTTTTGGTTAGATTGGATTACTTGAACGCATTTTTTACCTATTTCTGTCTCAAATTTTGTCACAACATAGAGAATTAAGCTAGTAAGGGACGATTTAGGGCGGAAATGTCAAGTTGATCGGCCAGTTAAAGTGATCATTCTAAATTTAGCATTGGTGCTCATTGAAAAAAGGGTTATAAATGAAGCATAATGCATGGCACCACGCAGTTTTGGGTATATTGGATTACTTGAATGCTTTTTCGCATTTATTTTGTGTCAAATTTTGTCACAATATAGAAAATTGAGCTAGCTTAACGTGGGCATTGGATTCGTGTTATTCTGAGCTGTATATCAAAAGTTACGGACGATTTAGTGCGGACATGTCAAGTTGATCGCCTACTTAAAGTGATCATTCTAAACTAATCATTGGTGCACATTGAGTAAAGGCTTATAAACGAAGCCTAATACATGGCATCACCCAGCTCGGGATAGATTCGATTACTTGGAAACTTTGTCGTGTCTATTTCTATCTCAAATTTTGTCAAAATATAGAAAATTTAGCTAGCTTAACGTGGGCATTGAATTTGTGTCATTCTGAGCTCTAAATCAAAAGTTAGGGACGATTTAGTATAGATATGTCAAGTTGACCGGTCTGTTAAAGTGATCATTCTAAACTCATCAATGGTGCTTATTGAGTAAAAGCTTATAAATGAATCATAATACATGGCATTACGCGGTTTTCGCTAGATTGGATTACTTGAACGCATTTTTCGTATCTATTAATTACTGGGTCAATTTTTCTCACAAAATAGAAAATTGAGCTAGCTTAATGTGGGCATTGGATTCGTGTGATTCTGAGCTCTAAATCAAAAGTTACAGACGGTTTACTGCGTACATGTCAAGTTGGTCAGTCAGTTAAAGTTATCATTCTAAACAGATCATTGGTGCTCGTTGAGTAAAATGCTTACAAATGAAGCATAATGCATGACATCATGCAGTTCGGAATAGATTGGATTATTTGAATGTATTTTTGTATCTATTTTTGTGTCAAATTTTGTCACAAAATAGAAAATTGAGATAGCTAAACGTGGGCATTGGATTTGTGTCACTCTGAGCTCCAAAATCAAAAGTTACGGACGATTTAGTGCGGACATGTCAAGTTGATCGGTCAGTTAAAGTGATCATTCTACACTGATCATTTGTTTTCCTGAGTAAAAGCTGATAAATGAAGCGTAATGCATGGTATCATGTAGTTTTGGCTAGATTGGATTACTTGAACGCTTTTTTGTATCTATTTCTGTCTCAAATTTTGTTACAATATAACGAATTGAGCTAGCTTAACGTGGGCATTGAATTCGTGTTATTCTGAGCTCTAAATCAAAAGGTAAGGGACGATTTAGTGCAGACATGTCAAGTTGATTGGCTAGTTTAAGTGATCATTCTAAACTGAACATTGGTGCTCATTGAATAAAGGCTTATAAATGAAACATAATGCATGCCATCACGCAGTTTTCGCTCTATTGTATTACTTGAACGCTTATTCGTATCTATTTTTGTGTCAAATTTTGTCACAATACTGAAAATTGAGCTAGCCTAACATGGGCATCGGATTCGTGTTATTATGAGCTCTAAATCAAAGTTACGGACGATTTAGTGCGGACATGTGAAGTTGATTACGTAGTTAAAATGATCATTATAAACTGACCATTTGTGCTCATTGAGTAAATGCTTACAAATGAAGCATAATGCATGGCATCACGCAGTTCGGGATAGATTGGAATACTTGGATGCTTTTTCGTCCCTATTTCTGTCTCACATTTTCTACAAAAATAGAGAATTGAGTTAGCTTAACATGGGTATTGGATTCGTGTCATTCGGAGCTCTCAATCAAAATTTAGGGACTACTTAGTGCGGACATGTCATGATCGGCCAGTTAAAGTGATCATTCTAAATTGATCATTTGTTCTCATTGAGTAAAACCTTATAAATGAAGTATAATGCATGACATCATCCGGTTTTGGCTAGATTGGATTACTTGAACGCTTTTTGGAATGTATTTTTGTCTTAAATTTTGTCACACCGTAGAGAATTGAGCAGGGTTAACGTAGGCATTGGATTCATGTCATTCTGAGCTCTATATCAAAATTTTAGGAAAATATAGTGCGGACATGTTAAGTTTATCTCCTAGTGAAAGTTATCATTCTAAACTGATCATTTGTGCTCATTGAGTAAAGGCATATAAGTGGTTCATAATGAATGGCAACAAAAAATTTCGGGATAGATTGGATTACATGGACACTTTGTCGTATCTATTTCTATGTCAAATTTTGCTACAACATAGAGAATTGAGCTAGCTTAACGTGGGCATTGGATTTGTGTCATTCTAAGCTCTAAATAATAAGTTACGGACGATTTAGTGCGGACATGTCAAGTTGATCGGCCAGCTAAAGTGATCATTCTTAACTGATCATTGGTGCTCATTGAGTAAATGCTTATAAATGAAGCATAATGAATGCCATCACGGAGTTTTTCCTAGATTGGATTACTTGAACGCTTTTTTGTATCTATTTCTGCCTCAAATCTTGTCAAAATAGAGAAAATTGAGCTAGGTTAACGTGGGCATTGGATTCCTGTCATTCGGAGCTCTAAACCAAAAGTTAGGGATAATTTAGCGCGGACATGTCAAGTTTATCGGCCAGTTAAAGTGAGCATTCTAAACTGATCATTTGTGTTCATTGAGTAAAGGCTTATAAATGAATCATAATGCATGGGACCATGCAGATTTGGCTAGATTAGATTACTTGAATGCTTTTTGTATCTATTTCTGTCTCAAATTTTGTTACAACATAGAGAATTGAGCTAGATTAACATGGGCATTAGATTCATGTCATTCTAAGCTATAAATAAAACATTAGGGATGATTTAGTCAGACATGTCAAGTTGATCGGCCAGTTAAGGTGATCATTTTAAACTGATCATTGGTGCTCATTTAGTAAAGGCATAAATGAAGCATAATGCATGGCATCATGCAGTTTTGCCTAGATTAGATTACTTGAACGCTTTTTTGAATCTATTTCTATCTCAAATTTTGTCACAATATAGAAAATTGAGTTAGATAAATGTGGGCATTGGATTCGTGTCACTCTGAGCTATAAATCATAACTTACGGACGATTTAGTGCGTACATGTCAAGTTGATCGGCCCGTTAAAGTGATCATTCTTAATTGATCATTGGTGCTCATTGAGTAAAGGCTTATAAATGAAGCATTATGTACGGCATCACGCAGTTTTGGCTAGATTGGATTACTTGAACGCTTTTTCGTATCTATTTTGTGTCAAATTTGGTCACAATATAGAAAATTGAGCTAGCCTAACGTGGCCATTGGATTAGTGTTATTCTAAGCTCTAAATCAAAACTTACGGACGATTTTTAATGCGGACATGTCAACTTGATCGCCTAGTTAACGTTATCTTTCGAAACTGATCATTTGTGCTCATTGAATAAAGGCTTATAAATGAAACATAATGCATTGCATCACGTAGTTCGGGATAGATTGGAGTACATGGACACTTTGTCGTATCTATTTCTGTCTCAAGTTTTGTCACAATATAGAAAATTGAGCTAGCTTAACGTGGGCATTGGATTGTTGTTATTTTGAGCTCTAAATCAAAATTTATGGACGAATTAGTGCGGACATGTCAACTTGATCGGCCAGTTAAAGTGATCATTCTAAACTAATCATTGGTATTCATTGAGTAAAGGTTTATAAATGATGAATAATGCATGACATCATGCAGTTCGGGATAGATTGGATTACTTGGACGATTTGTCGTATCTATTTCAGTCTCAAATTTTGTCACAATATAGAAAATACCTTAACGTGGGCATTCGATTCGTGTCCTTCTGAGCTCGAAATCATAAGTTATGGAAAATTTAGTGCGGACATGTCAAGTTGATTGGCCAGTTAAACTGATCATTCTTAACTTATCATTGGTGCTCATTGAGTAATGGCTTATAAATGAAGCATAATGCATGACATCACACAGTTCGGGATAGATTGGATTACTTGGACGCTTTGTCGTAACAATTTCGGTCTGAAATTTTGTCTCAATATAGAAAATTGAGCTAGTTTAACGTGGCCATTGGTTGTGTCATTCTGAGCTATAAATTAAAAGTTAAGGACGATTTAGTGCGGACACCAAGTTGATCGCTTAGTCAAAGTTATCATTCTAAACAGATCATTGGTGCTCATTGAGTAAAGGCTTACAAATAAAGCATAATGCATGACATCACGCAGTTAGGGATATATTGGATTACTTGGACTCTTTATTGTATCTATTTCTGTCTCAAATTTTGTCACAATATAGAAAATTGAGATAGGTTAATGTGGGTATTGGATTAGTGTCATTCTGAGCACAAAATCAAAAGATACGGAGGAATTAGTGCAGACATGCCAAGGTGATCGGCCAGTTAAAGTGATCATTCTAAACTGATCTTTGGTGCTCATTGAGTAAAGGCGGTAAATGATGCATCATACATGACATCACGCAGTTCATGATACATTGAATTACTTGGATACTTTGTCGTATCTAGTTCTGCATCAAATTTTGTCATAATATAGAAAATTTAGCTAGCTTAACATGGGCATTGGATTCATGTCATTCTGCGCTATAAATCAAAAGTTAGGTACAATTTTGTGCGGACATGTCAAGTTGATCGGCCAGTTAAAGTGATCATTCTAAACTGATCATTTGTGCTCATTACGTAAAGGCTTATAAATGAAGCATAATGCATGGGATCATGCAGTTTTGTGCTCATTACGTAAAGGCTTATCTCAACTTTTGTCACAATATAGAAAATTGGGCTAGATTAGCGTGGGCATTGGATTCATGTCATTCTGATCTCTAAATCAAAAGTTATGGACGATTTAGTGCGAACCTGTCAAGTTGATCGGCCAGTTTAAGTGATCAGTTTTAACAGATCATTGGTGCTCATTGAGTAAAGGCATACAAATGAAGCATAATGCATGACATCACGTACTTCCGGATACATTTTGTCACAATATAGAAAATTGAGCTAGCTTAATGTGGGTATTGGATTCAGGGCATTCTGAGCTCTAAATCAAAAGTTACGGACGATTTAGTGCGGACATGTCAAGTTGATCGGCCAGTTAAAGTGATCTTTATGAACTGATCATTGGTGCTCATTGACTAAACACTTATAAATGATGCATAATGCATGACATCGCGTACTTCAGGATATATTGGATTACTTGGATACTTTGTATTATCTATTTTTGCGTCAAACTTTGTCACAAGTTAGAAACTTGAGCTAGCTTAACGTGGGCATTGGATACGTGTCCTTTTGGGCTAAAAATCATAAGATATAGACGATTTTGTGCGGACACGTCAAGTTGATCGGCCAGTTAAAGTGATCATTTTTAATTGATCGTTGGTGCTCATTGAATGAAGGCTTATAAATGAAGCATAATGCATGTCATCATGGAGTATTGGCTAGATTGGATTACTTGAACACTTTTTATATTTATTTATGACTCAAATTTTGTTACAACATAGAGAATTGAGCTAGATTAACGTCGGCTTGGATTCGTGTCATTTTAAGCTCTAAATAAAAAGTTAGGGACGATTTCGTGCGGACATGTCAAGTTGATCTGCCAGTTAAAGCGATCATTTTAAACTGATCATTGGTGCTCATTTAGTAAAGGCTTATAAATGAAACATAATGCATGGCATCATGCAGTTTTGTCTAGATTGGATTACTTGAACGCTTTTTTGAATCTATTTACGCTCAAATTTTATCACAATATAGAAAATTGAGTTAGATTAACTTGGGCATTGGATTCGTGTCATTCTGACCTATAAATCATAACTTATGAACGATTTAGTGTGGACATGTAAAGTTGATCGGCAAGTTAAAGTGATCATTCTAAACTGATCATTTGTGCTAATTGAGTAAAGACTTATAAATGAATCATAATGCATGGGATCATGCAGTTTTGGCTAGATTGGATTACTTGAACGCTTTTTTGTATCTATTTCTGTCTCAAATTTTGTTACAACATAGAGAATTGAGCTAGATTAACGTGGGCATTGGATTCATGTCATTCTAATCTCTAAATCAAAAGTTAGGGACGATTTCGTGCAGACATGTCAAGTTGATCGGCGAGTTAAAAAGTGATCATTTAAAACTGATCATTCGTGCTCATTTAGCAAAGGCTTATAAATGAAGCATATTTTTGTTTAGATTGGATTACTTGAATGCTTTTTGAATCTATTTATGTTTGAAATTTTGTCAGAATATAGAAAATTGAGCTAGATTAACGTGGGCATTGGATTAGTGTCATTCAGAGCTATAAATCAAAAGTTACGGAAACTTTAGTGCGAACATGTCAAGTTCATCGCTTAGTTAAAGTGATCATTGTAAACATATCATTGGTGCTCATTGAGTAAAGGCTTACAAATGTAGCATAATGCATGACATCACGCAGTTAGGGATTGATTGGATTACTTGGACGCTATATTGTATCTATTTCAGTCTCAATTTTGTCACAATATAGAAAATTGAGCTAGCTTAATGTGGGCAATGGATTCGTGTCATTCGGAGTTCTAAATCAAAAGTTTCGGACGATTTAGTGCAATCATGTCAAGTTGATTGCCAAGTTAAAGTGATCATTCCAAAAAGATCATTGATGCTCATTGAGTAAAGGCTTATAAATGATCAATAATGCATGACATCACGCAGTTCGGTATACAATGAATTACTTTGATGCTTTGTCGTATCTAGTTCTACATCAAATTTTGTCATAATATAGAAAATTTTGCTAGCTTAATGTGGGCATTGGATTCGTGTCATTCAGAGCAATAAATCAAAATTAGGGACGGTTTAGTGCGGACATGTCAAGTTAATCGGCCCGTTAAAGTGATCATTCTAAACTAATCATTGGTGCTCATTGAGTAAAGGCTTATAAATGAAGCATAATGCATGGCATCACGTAGTTTTGGTTAGATATTATTACTTGAACACTTTTTTCGTATCTATTTTGTGTCTAATTTGGTAACAATATACAAAATTGAGCTAGCCTAATGTGGGCATTGGATTTGTGTCATTCTGAGCTCTAAATCAAAACTTATGGACGATTTAATGCGGATATGTCACGTTGATCGCCTAGTTAAAGTTATCATTCTAAACTGATCATTTGTGCTCATTGAATAAAGGCCTATAAATGAAGCATAATGCATGACATCACGCAGTTTGGGATAGATTGGATTACTCGGTCCCTTTGTCGTATATATTTCTGTCTGAAATTTTGTTAGAATATAGAAAATTGAGCTAGATTAACGTGGGCATTGATTCGTGTCATTCTGAGCTATAAATCAAAAGTTAAGGAAGATTTAGTGTGGATATGTCAAGTGGATTGCTTAGTTAAAGTGATCATTCTAAACATATCATTGGTGCTCATTGAGTAAAGACTTACAAATGAAGCATAATGCATGACATCACACAGTTAGGGATACATTGGATTACTTGGACACTTTATTGTATCTATTTCTGTCTCAAATTTCATCACGATATAGAAAATTGAGCTAGATTTATGTGGGCATTGGATTCGTATCATTCTGAGGTCTAAATCGAAAGATACGTTCGGTTTAGTTCAGACATGCCAAGTTGATCGGCCAGTTAAAGTGATCATTCTAAACTAATCATTGGTGCTCATTGAGTAAATGCTATAAATGATGCATAATGCATGACCTACCCAGTTTGGGATACATTGAATTACTTGGATGCTTTGTCTTATATAGTTCTGCATCAAATTTTGTCATAATATGGAGAATTTAGCCAATTTAACGTAGACATTGGATTCGTGTCATTCTGAGCTATAAATCAAAAGTTAGGTATGATTTTGTGCGGACATGTCAAGTTGATCGGCCAGTTAAAGTGATCATTCTAAACTGATCATTTGTTCTCATTGCATAAAGGCTTATAAATGAAGCATAATGCATGGGATCATGCAGTTTTGGCTAGATTGGATTACTTGGACGCTTTGCTTTATCTATTTCTCCCTCAAGTTTTGTCAAAATATAGAAAATTGAGCTAGTTTAACGTGGGCATTGGATTCGTGTCATTCTGAGCTATAAATCATAAGTTACGGACGATTTAGTGCGGACATGTAATGTCAAGTTGATCGGCCAGTTAAATTGATCATTCTTAACTGATCATTGGTGCTCATTGAGTAAAGCTCATAAATGAGGCATAATACATGGCATCACGGAGTTTTGGCTAGATTGGATTACTTGAACACTTTTTTGTATATATTTCTGCCTCAAGTTTTGTCACAATATAGAAAATTGAGCTAGCTTATCGTGGGCATTGGATTCGTGTCATTCTGAGCTCTAAATCAAAAGTTAGGGACAAATTAGTGCGGACATGTCAAGTTGATTGGCCAGTTAAAATGATCATTCTCAACTGATCATTTGGGCTCATTGAGTAAAGGCTTATAAATGAAGCATAATGCATGGAATTATACAGTTTTTGCTATATTGGATTACGTGAATGCTTGTTTGTATCTACTTTTGTGTCAATTTTTGTCACAATACAGAAAATAAAGCTAGCTTAATGTGGGAATTAGATTCGTGTTATTCTTAGGTCTATCAAAAGTTACGGACAATTTAATGCGGACATGTCAAGTTTATGGACTAGTTAAAGTTATCATTCTAAACTGATTATTTGTGTTCATTGAGTAAAGGCTTATAAATGAAGCATAATCCATGGCATCACGGAGATCAGGATAGAATGGATTACATGGACACTTTTTCATATCTATTTCTGTCTCAAATTTTGTCACAATATAGAAAATTGAGCTAGCTTAACGTGGGCATTGGATTCGTGTCATTTTTGTGCTCTAAATCAAAAGTTACGGACGATTTAGTGCGGACATGTCAAATTGATCCGCCAGTTAAAGCTATCGTTCTAAACTCATCATTGGTGCTCATTGAGTAAAGGCTTGTAAATGATGTATAATGCATGACATCACAAAGTTCAAGATAGATTGGATTACATGAATGCGTTGTCGTATCTATTTCTACTGCATATTTTGTCGCCATATAGAAAATTGAGCTAGCTTAACGTGATCATTGGATTCGTGTCATTCAGAGCTCTAAATCAAAAGTTACAAATGATTTAGTGCGATCATGTCAAGTGGATCGGCCAGTTAAAGTGGTCATTCTAAACTGATCATTGGTGCTCATTGAGTAAAGCCTTATAAATGATGCATAATGCATGACATCACGCAGTTTGGGATAGATTGGATTACTTGGATGCTTTGTCATATCTTTTTCAGCCTCAAAGATTGTCACAATACAGAAAATTGAGCTAGCTTAACATGGGCATTGTATTCGTGTTATTCTGAGCTATAAATCATAAGTTACAGACGATTTAGTGCGGACATGTCAAGGTTATCAGCCAGTTAAAGTGATCATTCTTAACTAATCATTGGTGCTCATTGGGTAATGGCTTATAAATGAAGCATAATGCATGGCATCACGTAGTTTTGGCTAGATTGGTTACATGAAAGCATTTTATATCTATTTCTGTCTCAAATTCGGGCACAATATAGAAAATTGAATTAGCTTAACGTCGGCATTGGATTCGTGTCATTCTGAGCTTTATATCATAAGTTACAAACGATTTAGTGCAGACATGTCAAGTTTATTGGCAAGTTGAAGTGATCATTCTAAACTGATCATTGGTGCTCACTGAGTAAAGGCTTATAAATGATGCACAATGCATGACATCACACAGTTCGGGATAGGCTGGATTACATGGACACTTTGTTGTATCTATATCTGTCTCAAATTTTGTCACAATATAGAAACTTGAGCTAGCTTAACGTGGGCATTGGATTCGTGTTATTTTGAGCTTTAAATCAAAATTTAAGGATGATATAGTGTGGAAATGTCAAGTTGATCGGCCAGTTAAAGTGATCATTCTAAACTAATCATTGGTGCTCACTCAGTAAAGGCTTATAAATGATGCACAATGCATGACATCACACAGTTCGGGATAGATTGGATTACTTAGACGCTTTTTCGTATCTATTTCAGTCTCAAATTTTGTCACAATATAGAAAATTGAGCTAGCTTAACATGGGCATTGGATTCGTGTCCTTATGAGCTCTAAATCATATGTTACGAATGATTTGGCGGGGACATATCAAGTTGATCGGGTAGTTAAATTGATCATTCATAACCGATCATTGGTGCTAATTAAGTAAAGGCTTATAAATAAAGCATAATGCATGGCATCACGAAGTTTGGGACAGATTGGATTACATGGACGCTTTTTCTATCTATTTCTGTCTCAAATTTGGGGACAATATAGAAAATTGAGCTAGCTTAATGTGGGCATTGGATTCATGGCATTCAGAGCTCTAAACCAAAAGTTAGATACGATTTTGTGTGGACATGTCAAGTTGATCGGCCATTTAAATTGATCAATCTAAACTGATCATTTGTGCTCATTGAGTAAATGCTTATAAATGAAGCATAATGCAGTTTT
This sequence comes from Pugionium cornutum, assembly GCA_018901935.1. Lineage (NCBI taxonomy): Eukaryota > Viridiplantae > Streptophyta > Magnoliopsida > Brassicales > Brassicaceae > Pugionium > Pugionium cornutum. Next base: position 27,435,099 of record CM032163.1, read on the forward strand.
TGCTAGATTGGATTACTTGAACGCTTTTCTTGTATCTATTTCTCTCTCAAATTTTGTTACAACATAGAAAATTGAGCTAGTTTAACGCTGGTATTGGATTCGTGCCAATCTACGCTCTAAATCAAAAGTTAGGGACGATTTAGTGCGGATATGTCAAGTTGATCGGCCAGTTAAAGTTATCATTTAAAACTGATCATTGGTGCTAAAGGCTTATAAACGAAGCATAATGCATGGCATCATGCAGTTTTGGCTAGATGGGATTACTTGAACGCTTTTTTGAATCTATTTTTGTCTCAATTTTTGTCACAGTATTGAAAATTGAGCTACCTTACGTGACATTGGATTCGTGTCATTTTGAGCTATAAATCATAAGTTACGGATGATTTAGTGCGGACATGTCAAGTTTATCGCACATTTAAAGTGATCATTCTAAACTGATCATTCTAAATTGATCATTGGTGCACATTGAGTAAAGGCTTATAAATGATGCATAGTGAATGACATCACGCAGTTTGGGATACATTGAATTACTTTGATGCTTTGTCGTATATAGTTCTGCATCAAATTTTTTCATAATATAGATAATATAGCTAGCTTTACGTGGGCATTGGATTCGTGTCATTCTGAGCTATAAATCAAAAGTTACGGACGATTTAGTGCGGATATGTCAAGTTGATCGGCCAGTTAAAGTCATCATTTTAAACTGACCATTGGTGCTAAAGGCTTATAAACGAAGCATAATGCATGGCATCATGCAGTTTTGGCTAGATAGGATTACTTGAACGCTTTTTTGAATCTATTTTTGTCTCAAATTTTGTCACAGTATTGAAAATTGAGCTACCTTACGTAGGCATTGGATTCGTGTCATTTTGAGCTATAAATCATAAGTTACGGATGATTTAGTGCGGACATGTCAAGTTTATCGTCCAGTTAAAGTGATCATTCTTAACTGATCGTTGGTGCTCATGGAGTAAAGGCTTATAAATGAAGCATAATGCATGGCATCACGCAGTTGGCTAGATTGGATTACTTGACCGCTTTTCCGTATCTATTTTGAGACAAATTTGGTCACAATATAGAAAATTGAGCTAGCTTAACGTGGGCATTGGATTCGTGTTATTCTGAGCGCTAAATCAAAAGTTATTGAAGGTTTAATGCGGACATGGCAAGTTGATCGCCTAGTTAAAGTTATTATTCTAAACTGAACATTTCTGCTCATTAAGTAAAGGCTTATAAATGAAGCATAATGCATGGCATCAGTCAGTTCCAGACAGATTGGATTACATGGACGCTTTGTCGTATCTATTTCTGTCTCAAATTTTGTCACAATATAAAAAATTGAGCTAGCTTAACGGTGACATTGGATTCCTGTCATTCTGAGCTCTAAATCAAAAGTTATGAACGATTTAGTGTAGACATGTCAAGTTGGTTGGCAAGTTAAAGTGATCGTTCTAAACTGATCATTGGTGGTCATTGAGTAAAGGCTTATAAATGAAGCATAATGCATGGCATCACGCAGTTCGGGATAGGTTGGATTATGTGGACACTTTGTCGTATCTATTTATGTCTGAAATTTTGTCACAATATAGAAAGTTGAGCTAGCTTAACGTTGACATTCGATTCGTGTTATTTTGAGCTCTAAATAAACATTTACGGATGATTTAGTGCGGACATGTCAAGTTGAACGGCTAGTTAAAGTGGTCATTCTAAACTGATCATTGCTGCTCATTGAGTAAAGGCTTATCAATGATGCATAATGCATGACATCACAAAGTTCGGGATAGATTGAATTACTTGGACGCTTTGTCGTATCTATCTCAGTCTCAAATTTTGTCACAATATAGAAAACTGAGCTAGGTTAACGTGGGCATTGGATTCGTGTCCTTATGAGCTCTAAATCATAAGTTACAGAAGATTTAGTGCGGAAATGTCAAGTTGGTCGGCTAGTTAAAGTGAACATTCTAACTGATCATTGGTGCTCATTGAGTAAAGGCTTATAGTTGAAACATAATGCATGGCATCACATAGTCTTGGCTCGATTGGATTACTTGGACGCTTTGTCGTATCTATCTCAGTCTCAAATTTTGTCACAATATAGAAAATTGAGCTAGCTTAACGTGGCCATTGGATTCGTGTCCTATGAGCTCGTAATCATAGGTTACGGAAGATTTATTGCGGACATGTCAAGTTGATCGGCGAGTTAAAGTGATCATTCTTAACTCATCATTGGTGCTCATTGAGTAAAGGCTTATAAATGAGGTATAATGCATGGCATCACGCAGTGTGTATAGATTTGATTACATGTATGATTTGTCGTATCTATTTCTATCTCAACTTTTGTCACAATATAGAAAATTGGGCTAGATTAGCGTGGGCATTGGATTCATGTCATTCTGATCTCTAAATCAAAAGTTATGGACGATTTAGTGCGAACATGTCAAGTTGATCGGCTAGTTTAAGTGATCATTTTTAACAGATCATTGGTGCTCATTGAGTAAAGGCATACAAATGAAGCATAATGCATGACATCACGTAGTTCCGGATACATTTTGTCACAATATAGAAAATTGAGCTAGCTTAATGTGGGTATTGGATTCAGGGCATTCTGAGCTCTAAATCAAAAGTTACGGACGATTTAGTGCGGACATGTCAAGTTAATCGGCCAGTTAAAGTGATCTTTATGAACTGATCATTGGTGCTCATTGACTAAACACTTATAAATGATGCATAATGCATGACATCGCGTACTTCGGGATATATTGGATTACTTGGATACTTTGTATTATCTATTTTTGCCTCAAACTTTGTCACAAGTTAGAAACTTGAGCTAGCTTAACGTGGGCATTGGATACGTGTCCTTTTGAGCTAAAAATCATAAGATATAGACGATTTTGTGCGGACACGTCAAGTTGATCGACCAGTTAAAGTGATCATTTTTAATTGATCGTTGGTGCTCATTGAGTGAAGGCTTATAAATGAAGCATAATGCATGTCATCATGGAGTATTGGCTAGATTGGATTACTTGAACACTTTTTATATTTATTTATGACTCAAATTTTGTTACAACATAGAGAATTGAGCTAGATTAACGTCGGCTTGGATTCGTGTCATTTTAAGCTCTAAATCAAAAGTTAGGGACGATTTCGTGCGGACATGTCAAGTTGATCTGCCAGTTAAAGCAATCATTTTAAACTGATCATTGGTGCTCATTTAGTAAAGGCTTATAAATGAAACATAATGCATGGCATCATGCAGTTTTGTCTAGATTGGATTACTTGAACGCTTTTTTGAATCTATTTACGTCTCAAATTTTATCACAATATAGAAAATTGAGTTAGATTAACGTGGGCATTGGATTCGTGTCATTCTGACCTATAAATCATAACTTACAAACGATTTAGTGTGGACATGTAAAGTTGATCGGCCAGTTAAAGTGATCATTCTAAACTGATCATTTGTGCTAATTGAGTAAAGACTTATAAATGAATCATAATGCATGGGATCATGCCGTTTTGGCTAGATTGGATTACTTGAACGCTTTTTTGTATCTATTTCTGTCTCAAATTTTGTTACAACATAGAGAATTGAGCTAGATTAATGTGGGCATTGGATTCATGTCATTCTAATCTCTAAATCAAAAGTTAGGGACGATTTCGTGCAGACATGTCAAGTTGATCGGCGAGTTAAAAAGTGATCATTTAAAACTGATCATTGGTGCTCATTTAGCAAAGGCTTATAAATGAAGCATATTTTTGTTTAGATTGGATTACTTGAACGCTTTTTGAATCTATTTATGTTTGAAATTTTGTCAGAATATAGAAAATTGAGCTAGATTAACGTGGGCATTGGATTAGTGTCATTCAGAGCTATAAATCAAAAGTTACGGAAACTTTAGTGCGAACATGTCAAGTTCATCGCTTAGTTAAAGTGATCATTGTAAACATATCATTGGTGCTCATTGAGTAAAGGCTTACAAATGTAGCATAATGCATGACATCACGCAGTTAGGGATTGATTGGATTACTTGGACGCTTTATTGTATCTATTTCAGTCTCAATTTTGTCACAATATAGAAAATTGAGCTAGCTTAATGTGGGCAATGGATTCGTGTCATTCGGAGTTCTAAATCAAAAGTTTCGGACGATTTAGTGCAATCATGTCAAGTTGATTGCCAAGTTAAAGTGATCATTCCAAAAAGATCATTGATGCTCATTGAGTAAAGGCTTATAAATGATCAATAATGCATGACATCACGCAGTTCGGTATACAATGAATTACTTTGATGCTTTGTCGTATCTAGTTCTACATCAAATTTTGTCATAATATAGAAAATTTTGCTAGCTTAATGTGGGCATTGGATTCGTGTCATTCAGAGCAATAAATCAAAATTAGGGACGGTTTAGTGCGGACATGTCAAGTTAATCGGCCCGTTAAAGTGATCATTCTAAACTAATCATTGGTGCTCATTGAGTAAAGGCTTATAAATGAAGCATAATGCATGGCATCGCGTAGTTTTGGTTAGATTTGATTACTTGAACACTTTTTCGTATCTATTTTGTGTCAAATTTGGTCACAATATAGAAAATTGAGCTAGCCTAATGTGGGCATTGGATTTGTGTCATTCTAAGCTCTAAATCAAAACTTATGGACGATTTAATGCGGATATGTCACGTTGATCGCCTAGTTAAAGTTATCATTCTGAACTGATCATTTGTGCTCATTGAATAAAGGCCTATAAATGAAGCATAATGCATGACATCACACAGTTTGGGATAGATTGGATTACTCGAACCCTTTGTCGTATATATTTCTCTCTGAAATTTTGTTAGAATATAGAAAATTGAGCTAGATTAACGTGGGCATTGATTCATGTCATTCTGAGCTATAAATCAAAAGTTAAGGAAGATTTAGTGTGGACATGTCAAGTGGATCGCTTAGTTAAAGTGATCATTCTAAACATATCATTGGTGCTCATTGAGTAAAGACTTACAAATGAAGCATAATGCATGACATCACACAGTTAGGGATACATTGGATTACTTGGACACTTTATTGTATCTATTTCTGTCTCAAATTTCATCACGATATAGAAAATTGGGCTAGATTTATGTGGGCATTGGATTCGTATCATTCTGAGGTCTAAATCGAAAGATACGTTCGGTTTAGTTCAGACATGCCAAGTTGATCGGCCAGTTAAAGTGATCATTCTAAACTAATCATTGGTGCTCATTGAGTAAATGCTATAAATGATGCATAATGCATGACCTACCCAGTTTGGGATACATTGAATTACTTGGATGCTTTGTCTTATCTAGTTCTGCATCAAATTTTGTCATAATATGGAAATTTTAGCCAATTTAACGTAGACATTGGATTCGTGTCATTCTGAGCTATAAATCAAAAGTTAGGTATGATTTTGTGCGGACATGTCAAGTTGATCGGCCAGCTAAAGTGATCATTCTAAACTGATCATTTGTGCTCATTGCATAAAGGCTTATAAATGAAGCATAATGCATGGGATCATGCAGTTTTGGCTAGATTGGATTACTTGGACGCTTTGTTTTATCTATTTCTGCCTCAAGTTTTGTCAAAATATAGAAAATTGAGCTAGTTTAACGTGGGCATTGGATTCGTGTCATTCTGAGCTATAAATCATAAGTTACGGATGATTTAGTGCGGACATGTAATGTCAAGTTGATCGGCCAGTTAAATTGATCATTCTTAACTGATCATTGGTGCTCATTCAGTAAAGCTCATAAATGAGGCATAATACATGGTATCACGGAGTTTTGGCTAGATTGGATTACTTGAACACTTTTTTGTATAAATTTCTGCCTCAAGTTTTGTCACAATATAGAAAATTGAGCTAGCTTATCGTGGGCATTTGATTCGTGTCATTCTGAGCTCTAAATCAAAAGTTAGGGACAATTTAGTGCGGACATGTCAAGTTGATTGGCGAGTTAAAATGATCATTCTCAACTGATCATTTGGGCTCATTGAGTAAAGGCTTATAAATGAAGCATAATGCATGGAATTATACAGTTTTTGCTAGATTGGATTACGTGAACGCTTGTTTGTATCTACTTTTGTGTCAATTTTTGTCACAATACAGAAAATAAAGCTAGCTTAATGTGGGAATTAGATTCGTGTTATTCTTATGTCTATCAAAAGTTACGGACAATTTAATGCGGACATGTCAAGTTTATGGACTAGTTAAAGTTATCATTCTAAACTGATTATTTGTGCTCATTGAGTAAAGGCTTATAAATGAAGCATAATCCATGGCATCACGGAGATCGGGATAGAATGGATTACATGGACATTTTGTCATATCTATTTCTGTCTCAAATTTTATCACAATATAGAAAATTGAGCTAGCTTAACGTGGGCATTGGATTCGTGTCATTTTTGTGCTCTAAATCAAAAGTTACGGACGATTTAGTGCGGACATGTCAAATTGATCCGCCAGTTAAAGCTATCGTTCTAAACTCATCATTGGTGCTCATTGAGTAAAGGCTTGTAAATGATGTATAATGCATGACATCACAAAGTTTAGGATAGATTGGATTACATGAATGCGTTGTCGTATCTATTTCTACTGCATATTTTGTCGACATATAGAAAATTGAGCTAGCTTAACGTGATCATTGGATTCGTGTCATTCAGAGCTCTAAATCAAAAGTTACAAATGATTTAGTGCGGTCATGTCAAGTGGATCGGCCAGTTAAAGTGGTCATTCTAAACTGATCATTGGTGCTCATTGAGTAAAGCCTTATAAATGATGCATAATGCATGACATCACGCAGTTTGGGATAGATTGGATTACTTGGACGCTGTGCCATATCTTTTTCAGCCTCAAAGATTGTCACAATACAGAAAATTGAGCTAGCTTAACATGGGCATTGGATTCGTGTTATTCTGAGCTATAAATCATAAGTTACAGACGATTGAGTGCGGACATGTCAAGGTTATCAGCCAGTTAAAGTGATCATTCTTAACTAATCAGTGGTGCTCATTGGGTAATGGCTTATAAATGAAGCATAATGCATGGCATCACGGAGTTTTGGCTAGATTGGTTACATGAAAGCATTTTTATATCTATTTCTGTCTCCAATTCGGGCACAATATAGAAAATTGAGTTAGCTTAACGTCGGCATTGGATTCGTGTCATTCTGAGCTTTATATCATAAGTTACAAACGATTTAGTGCAGACATGTCAAGTTGATTGGCAAGTTGAAGTGATCATTCTAAACTGATCATTGGTGCTCACTGAGTAAAGGCTTATAAATGATGCACAATGCATGACATCACACAGTTCGGGATAGGCTGGATTACATGGACACTTTGTTGTATCTATATCTGTCTCAAATTTTGTCACAATATAAAAACTTGAGCTAGCTTAATGTGGGCATTGGATTCGTGTTATTTTGAGCTTTAAATCAAAATTTAAGGATGATTTAGTGTGGAAATGTCAAGTTGATCGGCCAGTTAAAGTGATCATTCTAAACTAATCATTGGTGCTCACTCAGTAAAGGCTTATAAATGATGCACAATGCATGACATCACACAGTTTGGGATAGATTGGATTACTTAGACGCTTTTTCGTATCTATTTTAGACTCAAATTTTGTCACAATATAGAAAATTGAGCTAGCTTAACATGGGCATTGGATTCGTGTCCTTATGAGCTCTAAATCATAAGTTACGAATGATTTGGTGGGGACATATCAAGTTGATCGGGTAGTTAAATTGATCATTCATAACCGATCATTGGTGCTAATTGAGTAAAGGCTTATAAATAAAGCATAATGCATGGCATCACGAAGTTTGGGACAGATTGGATTACATGGACGCTTTTTTCTATCTATTTCTGTCTCAAATTTGGGGACAATATAGAAAATTGTGCTAGCTTAATGTGGGCATTGGATTCATGGCATTAAGAGCTCTAAATCAAAAGTTAGATACGATTTTGTGCGGACATGTCAAGTTGATTGGCCATTTAAATTGATCAATCTTAACTGATCATTTGTGCTCATTGAGTAAATGCTTATAAATGAAGCATAATGCAGTTTTTGCTAGATTGGATTACTTGAACGCTTTTCTTGTATCTTTTTCTCTCTCAAATTTTGTTACAACATAGAGAATTGAGCTAGTTTAACGCTGGTATTGGATTCGTGCCATTCTACGCTCTAAATCAAAAGTTAGGGACGATTTAGTGCGGATATGTCAAGTTGATCGGCCAGTTAAAGTCATCATTTTAAACTGACCATTGGTGCTAAAGGCTTATAAACGAAGCATAATGCATGGCATCATGCAGTTTTGGCTAGATAGGATTACTTGAACGCTTTTTTGAATCTATTTTTGTCTCAAATTTTGTCACAGTATTGAAGATTGAGCTACCTTACGTAGGCATTGGATTCGTGTCATTTTGAGCTATAAATCATAAGTTACGGATGATTTAGTGTGGACATGTCAAGTTTATCGTCCAGTTAAAGTGATCATTCTTAACTGATCGTTGGTGCTCATGGAGTAAAGGCTTATAAATGAAGCATAATGCATGGCATCACGCAGTTGGCTAGATTGGATTACTTGACCGCTTTTCCGTATCTATTTTGTGTCAAATTTGGTCACAATATAGAAAATTGAGCTAGCTTAACGTGGGCATTGGATTCGTGTTATTCTGAGCGCTAAATCAAAAGTTATTGAAGGTTTAATGCGGACATGGCAAGTTGATCGCCTAGTTAAAGTTATTATTCTAAACTGAACATTTCTGCTCATTAAGTAAAGGCTTATAAATGAAGCATAATGCATGGCATCAGTCAGTTCCAGACAGATTGGATTACATGGACGCTTTGTCGTATCTATTTCTGTCTCAAATTTTGTCACAATATAAAAAATTGAGCTAGCTTAACGGTGACATTGGATTCCTGTCATTCTGAGCTCTAAATCAAAAGTTATGAACGATTTAGTGTAGACATGTCAAGTTGGTTGGCAAGTTAAAGTGATCGTTCTAAACTGATCATTGGTGGTCATTGAGTAAAGGCTTATAAATGAAGCATAATGCATGGCATCACGCAGTTCGGGATAGGTTGGATTATGTGGACACTTTGTCGTATCTATTTATGTCTGAAATTTTGTCACAATATAGAAAGTTGAGCTAGCTTAACGTTGACATTCGATTCGTGTTATTTTGAGCTCTAAATAAACATTTACGGATGATTTAGTGCGGACATGTCAAGTTGAACGGCTAGTTAAAGTGGTCATTCTAAACTGATCATTGCTGCTCATTGAGTAAAGGCTTATAAATGATGCATAATGCATGACATCACAAAGTTCGGGATAGATTGAATTACTTGGACGCTTTGTCGTATCTATCTCAGTCTCAAATTTTGTCACAATATAGAAAACTGAGCTAGGTTAACGTGGGCATTGGATTCGTGTCCTTATGAGCTCTAAATCATAAGTTACGGAAGATTTAGTGCGGAAATGTCAAGTTGGTCGGCTAGTTAAAGTGAACATTCTAACTGATCATTGGTGCTCATTGAGTAAAGGCTTATAGTTGAAACATAATGCATGGCATCACATAGTCTTGGCTCGATTGGATTACTTGGACGCTTTGTCGTATCTATCTCAGTCTCAGATTTTGTCACAATATAGAAAATTGAGCTAGCTTAACGTGGCCATTGGATTCGTGTCCTATGAGCTCGTAATCATAGGTTACGGAAGATTTATTGTGGACATGTCAAGTTGATCGGCGAGTTAAAGTGATCATTCTTAACTCATCATTGGTGCTCATTGAGTAAAGGCTTATAAATGAGGTATAATGCATGGCATCACGCAGTGTGTATAGATTTGATTACATGTATGATTTGTCGTATCTATTTCTATCTCAACTTTTGTCACAATATAGAAAATTGGGCTAGATTAGCGTGGGCATTGGATTCATGTCATTCTGATCTCTAAATCAAAAGTTATGGACGATTTAGTGCGAACATGTCAAGTTGATCGGCCAGTTTAAGTGATCATTTTTAACAGATCATTGGTGCTCATTGAGTAAAGGCATACAAATGAAGCATAATGCATGACATCACGTAGTTCCGGATACATTTTGTCACAATATAGAAAATTGAGCTAGCTTAATGTGGGTATTGGATTCAGGGCATTCTGAGCTCTAAATCAAAAGTTACGGACGATTTAGTGCGGACATGTCAAGTTGATCGGCCAGTTAAAGTGATCTTTATGAACTGATCATTGGTGCTCATTGACTAAACACTTATAAATGATGCATAATGCATGACATCGCGTACTTCGGGATATATTGGATTACTTGGATACTTTGTATTATCTATTTTTGCCTCAAACTTTGTCACAAGTTAGAAACTTGAGCTAGCTTAACGTGGGCATTGGATACGTGTCCTTTTGAGCTAAAAATCATAAGATATAGACGATTTTGTGCGGACACGTCAAGTTGATCGACCAGTTAAAGTGATCATTTTTAATTGATCGTTGGTGCTCATTGAGTGAAGGCTTATAAATGAAGCATAATGCATGTCATCATGGAGTATTGGCTAGATTGGATTACTTGAACACTTTTTATATTTATTTATGACTCAAATTTTGTTACAACATAGAGAATTGAGCTAGATTAACGTTGGCTTGGATTCGTGTCATTTTAAGCTCTAAATCAAAAGTTAGGGACGATTTCGTGCGGACATGTCAAGTTGATCTGCCAGTTAAAGCGATCATTTTAAACTGATCATTGCTGCTCATTTAGTAAAGGCTTATAAATGAAACATAATGCATGGCATCATGCAGTTTTGTCTAGATTGGATTACTTGAACGCTTTTTTGAATCTATTTACGTCTCAAATTTTATCACATTATAGAAAATTGAGTTAGATTAACGTGGGCATTGGATTCGTGTCATTCTGACCTATAAATCATAACTTACGAACGATTTAGTGTGGACATGTAAAGTTGATCGGCCAGTTAAAGTGATCATTCTAAACTGATCATTTGTGCTAATTGAGTAAAGACTTATAAATGAATCATAATGCATGGGATCATGCAGTTTTGGTAGATTGGATTACTTGAACGCTTTTTTGTATCTATTTCTGTCTCAAATTTTGTTACAACATAGAGAATTGAGCTAGATTAACGTGGGCATTGGATTCATGTCATTCTAATCTCTAAATCAAAAGTTAGGGACGATTTCGTGCAGACATGTCAAGTTGATCGGCGAGTTAAAAAGTGATCATTTAAAACTGATCATTGGTGCTCATTTAGCAAAGGCTTATAAATGAAGCATATTTTTGTTTAGATTGGATTACTTAAACGCTTTTTGAATCTATTTATGTTTGAAATTTTGTCAGAATATAGAAAATTGAGCTAGATTAACGTGGGCATTGGATTAGTGTCATTCAGAGCTATAAATCAAAAGTTACGGACAATTTAGTGCGAACATGTCAAGTTCATCGCTTAGTTAAAGTGATCATTCTAAACATATCATTGGTGCTCATTGAGTAAAGGCTTACAAATGAAGCATAATGCATGACATCACGCAGTTAGGGATTGATTGGATTACTTGGACGCTTTATTGTATCTATTTCAGTCTCAATTTTGTCACAATATAGAAAATTGAGCTAGCCTAATGTGGGCAATGGATTCGTGTCATTCGGAGTTCTAAATCAAAAGTTTCGGACGATTTAGTGCAATCATGTCAAGTTGATTGCCAAGTTAAAGTGATCATTCCAAAAAGATCATTGATGCTCATTGAGTAAAGGCTTATAAATGATCAATAATGCATGACATCACGCAGTTCGGTATACAATGAATTACTTTGATGCTTTGTCGTATCTAGTTCTACATCAAATTTTGTCATAATATATAAAATTTTGCTAGCTTAATGTGGGCATTGGATTCGTGTCATTCAGAGCAATAAATCAAAATTAGGGGCGGTTTAGTGCGGACATGTCAAGTTAATCGGCCCGTTAAAGTGATCATTCTAAACTAATCATTGGTGCTCATTGAGTAAAGGCTTATAAATGAAGCATAATGCATGGCATCACGTAGTTTTGGTTAGATATTATTACTTGAACACTTTTTTCGTATCTATTTTGTGTCTAATTTGGTAACAATATACAAAATTGAGCTAGCCTAATGTGGGCATTGGATTTGTGTCATTCTGAGCTCTAAATCAAAACTTATGGACGATTTAATGCGGATATGTCACGTTGATCGCCTAGTTAAAGTTATCATTCTGAACTGATCATTTGTGCTCATTGAATAAAGGCCTATAAATGAAGCATAATGCATGACATCACACAGTTTGGGATAGATTGGATTACTCGAACCCTTTGTCGTATATATTTCTATCTGAAATTTTGTTAGAATATAGAAAATTGAGCTAGATTAACGTGGGCATTGATTCATGTCATTCTGAGCTATAAACCAAAAGTTAAGGAAGATTTAGTGTGGACATGTCAAGTGGATCGCTTAGTTAAAGTGATCATTCTTAACATATCATTGGTGCACATTGAGTAAAGACTTACAAATGAAGCATAATGCATGACATCACGCAGTTAGGCATACATTGGATTACTTGGACGCTTTATTGTATCTATTTCTGTCTCAAATTTCATCACGATATAGAAAATTGAGCTAGATTTATGTGGGCATTGGATTCGTATCATTCTGAGGTCTAAATCGAAAGATACGTTCGGTTTAGTTCAGACATGCCAAGTTGATCGGCCAGTTAAAGTGATCATTCTAAACTAATCATTGGTGCTCATTGAGTAAATGCTAAAATGATGCATAATGCATGACGTACCCAGTTTGGGATACATTGAATTACTTGGATGCTTTGTCTTATCTAGTTCTGCATCAAATTTTGTCATAATATGGAAAATTTAGCCAATTTAACGTAGACATTGGATTCGTGTCATTCTGAGCTATAAATCAAAAGTTAGGTATGATTTTGTGCGGACATGTCAAGTTAATCGGCCAGCTAAAGTGATCATTCTAAACTGATCATTTGTGCTCATTGCATAAAGGCTTATAAATGAAGCATAATGCATGGGATCATGCAGTTTTGGCTAGATTGGATTACTTGGACGCTTTGTTTTATCTATTTCTGCCTCAAGTTTTGTCAAAATATAGAAAATTGAGCTAGTTTAACGTGGGCATTGGATTCGTGTCATTCTGAGCTATAAATCATAAGTTACGGACGATTTAATGCGGACATGTAATGTCAAGTTGATCGGCCAGTTAAATTGATCATTCTTAACTGATCATTGGTGCTCATTGAGTAAAGCTCATAAATGAGGCATAATACATGGCATCACGGAGTTTTGGCTAGATTGGATTACTTGAACACTTTTTTGTATAAATTTCTGCCTCAAGTTTTGTCACAATATAGAAAATTGAGCTAGCTTATCGTGGGCATTGGATTCGTGTCATTCTGAGCTCTAAATCAATAGTTAGGGACAATTTTGTGCAGACATGTCAAGTTGATTGGCCAGTTAAAATGATCATTCTCAACTGATCATTTGGGCTCATTGAGTAAAGGCTTATAAAGGAAGCATAATGCATGGAATTATACAGTTTTTGCTAGATTGGATTACGTGAACGCTTGTTTGTATCTACTTTTGTGTCAAGTTTTGTTACAATACAGAAAATAAAGCTAGCTTAATGTGGGAATTAGATTCGTGTTATTCTTAGGTCTAAATCAAAAGTTACGGACAATTTAATGCGGACATGTCAAGTTTATGGACTAGTTAAAGTTATCATTCTAAACTGATTATTTGTGCTCATTGAGTAAAGGCTTATAAATGAAGCATAATCCATGGCATCACGGAGATCGGGATAGAATGGATTACATGGACACTTTGTCATATCTATTTCTGTCTCAAATTTTGTCACAATATAGAAAATTGAGCTAGCTTAACGTGGGCATTGGATTCGTGTCATTTTTGTGCTCCAAATCAAAAGTTACAGACGATTTAGTGCGGACATGTCAAATTGATCTGCCAGTTAAAGCTATTGTTCTAAACTCATCATTGGTGCTCATTGAGTAAAGGCTTGTGATTGATGTATAATGCATGACATCACAAAGTTCAGGATAGATTGGATTACATGAATGCGTTGTCGTATCTATTTCTACTGCATATTTTGTCGCCATATAGAAAATTGAGCTAGCTTAACGTGATCATTGGATTCATGTCATTCAGAGCTCTAAATCAAAAGTTACAAATGATTTAGTGCGATCATGTCAAGTGGATCGGCCAGTTAAAGTGGTCATTCTAAACTGATCATTGGTGCTCATTGAGTAAAGCCTTATAAATGATGCATAATGCATGACATCACGCAGTTTGGGATAGATTGGATTACTTGGACGCTTTGTCATATCTTTTTCAGCCTCAAAGATTGTCACAATACAGAAAATTGAGCTAGCTTAACATGGGCATTGGATTCGTGTCATTCTGAGCTATAAATCATAAGTTACAGACGATTTAGTGCGGACATGTCAAGGTTATCGGCCAGTTAAAGTGATCATTCTTAACTAATCATTGGTGCTCATTGGGTAATGGCTTATAAATGAAGCATAATGCATGGCATCACGGAGTTTTGGCTAGATTGGTTACATGAAAGCATTTTTATATCTATTTCTGTCTCAAATTCGGGCACAATATAGAAAATTGAGTTAGCTTAACGTCGGCATTGGATTCGTGTCATTCTGAGCTTTATATCATAAGTTACAAACGATTTTGTGCAGACATGTCAAGTTGATTGGCAAGTTGAAGTGATCATTCTAAACTGATCATTCGTGCTCACTGAGTAAAGGCTTATAAATGATGCACAATGCATGACATCACACAGTTCGGGATAGGCTGGATTACATGGACACTTTGTTGTATCTATATCTGTCTCAAATTTTGTCACAATATAGAAACTTGAGCTAGCTTAACGTGGGCATTGGATTCGTGTTATTTTGAGCTTTAAATCAAAATTTAAGGATGATTTAGTGTGGAAATGTCTAGTTGATCGGCCAGTTAAAGTGATCATTCTAAACTAATCATTGGTGCTCACTCAGTAAAGGCTTATAAATGATGCACAATGCATGACATCACACAGTTCGGGATAGATTGGATTACTTAGTCGCTTTGTCGTATTTATTTCAGTCTCAAATTTTGTCACAATATAGAAAATTGACCTAGCTTAACATGGGCATTGGATTTATGTCCTTATGAGCTCTAAATCATAAGTTACGAATGATTTGGTGCGGACATATCAAGTTGATCGGGTAGTTAAATTGATCATTCATAACCGATCATTGGTGCTAATTGAGTAAAGGCTTATCAATAAAGCATAACGCATGGCATCACGAAGTTTGGGACAGATTGGATTACATGGACGCTTTGTTCTATCTATTTCTGTCTCAAATTTGGGGACAATATAGAAAATTGAGCTAGTTTAATGTGGGTATTGGATTCATGGCATTCAGAGCTCTAAATCAAAAGTTAGATACGATTTTGGGCGGACATGTCAAGTTGATCGGCCATTTAAATTGATCAATCTTAACTGATCATTTGTGCTCATTGAGTAAATGCTTATAAATGAAGCATAATGCAGTTTTTGCTAGATTGGATTACTTGAACGCTTTTCTTGTATCTATTTCTCTCTCAAATTTTGTTACAACATAGAGAATTGAGCTAGTTTAACGCTGGTATTGGATTCGTGCCATTCTACGCTCTAAATCAAAAGTTAGGGACGATTTAGTGCGGATATGTCAAGTTGATCGGCCAGTTAAAGTCATCATTTTAAACTGACCATTGGTGCTAAAGGCTTATAAACGAAGCATAATGCATGGCATCATGCAGTTTTGGCTAGATGGGATTACTTGAACCTTTTTTGAATCTATTCTTGTCTCAAATTTTGTCACAGTATTGAAAATTGAGCTACCTTACGTAGGCATTGGATTCGTGTCATTTTGAGCTATAAATCATAAGTTACGGATGATTTAGTGCAGACATGTCAATTTTATCGTCCAGTTAAAGTGATCATTCTTAACTGATCGTTGGTGCTCATGGAGTAAAGGCTTATAAATGAAGCATAATGCATGGCATCACGCGGTTGGCTAGATTGGATTACTTGACCGCTTTTCCGTATCTATTTTGTGTCAAATTTGGTCACAATATAGAAAATTGAGCTAGCTTAACGTGGGCATTGGATTCGTGTTATTCTGAGCGCTAAATCAAAAGTTATTGAAGGTTTAATGCGGACATGGCAAGTTGATCGCCTAGTTAATGTTATTATTCTAAACTGAACATTTCTGTTCATTAAGTAAAGGCTTATAAATGAAGCATAATGCATGGCATCACTCAGTTCCGGACAGATTGGATTACATGGACGCTTTGTCGTATCTATTTCTGTCTCAAATTTTGTCACAATATAAAAAATTGAGCTAGCTTAACGGTGGCATTGGATTCCTGTCATTCTGAGCTCTAAATCAAAAGTTATGAACGATTTAGTGTAGACATGTCAAGTTGGTTGGCAAGTTAAAGTGATCGTTCTAAACTGATCATTGGTGCTCATTGAGTAAAGGCTTATAAATGAAGCATAATGCATGGCATCACGCAGTTCGGGATAGGTTGGATTATGTGGACACTTTGTCGTATCTATTTATGTCTGAAATTTTGTCACAATATAGAAAGTTGAGCTAGCTTAACGTTGACATTCGATTCGTGTTATTTTGAGCTCTAAATAAACATTTACGGATGATTTAGTGCGGACATGTCAAGTTGAACGACTAGTTAAAGTGGTCATTCTAAACTGATAATTGTTGCTCATTGAGTAAAGGCTTATAAATGATGCATAATGCATGACATCACAAAGTTCGGGATAGATTGAATTACTTGGACGCTTTGTCGTATCTATCTCAGTCTCAAATTTTGTCACAATATAGAAAACTGAGCTAGCTTAGCGTGGGCATTGGATTCGTGTCCTTATGAGCTCTAAATCATAAGTTACGGAAGATTTAGTGCGGAAATGTCAAGTTGATCGGCTAGTTAAAGTGAACATTCTTAACTGATCATTGGTGCTCATTGAGTAAAGGCTTATAGTTGAAACATAATGCATGGCATCACATAGTCTTGGCTTCATTGGATTACTTGGACGCTTTGTCGTATCTATCTCAGTCTCAAATTTTGTCACAATATAGAAAATTGAGCTAGCTTAACGTGGCCATTGGATTCGTGTCCTTATGAGCTCGTAATCATAGGTTACGGAAGATTTAGTGCGGACATGTTAAGTTGATTGGCCAGTTAAAGTGATCATTCTTAACTCATCATTGGTGCTCATTGAGTAAAGGCTTATAAATGAGGTATAATGCATGTCATCACGCAGTGTGTATAGATTTGATTACATGTATGATTTGTCGTATCTATTTCTATCTCAACTTTTGTCACACTATAGAAAATTGGGCTAGATTAGCGTGGGCATTAGATTCATGTCATTTTGATCTCTAAATCAAAAGTTATGGACGATTTAGTGCGAACATGTCAAGTTGATCGGCCAGTTTAAGTGATCATTTTTAACAGATCATTGGTGCTCATTGAGTAAAGGCATACAAATGAAGCATAATGCATGACATCACGTAGTTCCGGATACATTTTGTCACAATATAGAAAATTGAGCTAGCTTAATGTGGGTATTGGATTCAGGGCATTTTGAGCTCTAAATCAAAAGTTGCGGACATGTCAAGTTGATCGGCCTGTTAAAGTGATCTTTATGAACTGATCCTTGGTGCTCATTGACCATACACTTATAAATGATGCATAATGCATGCCATCGCGTACTTCGGGATATATTTGATTACTTGGATACTTTGTATTATCTATTTTTGCCTCAAATTTTGTCACAAGTTAGAAACTTGAGCTAGCTTAACGTGGGCATTGGATACGTGTCCTTTTGAGCTAAAAATCATAAGATATAGACGATTTTGTGCGGACACGTCAAGTTGATCGGCCAGTTAAAGTGATCATTTTTAATTGATCGTTGGTGCTCATTGAGTGAAGGCTTATAAATGAAGCATAATGCATGTCATCATGGAGTATAGGCTAGATTGGATTACTTGAACACTTTTTTAAATTTATTTCTGACTCAAATTTTGTAACAATATAGAAAATTGAGCTAGCTTAACGTGGGCATTGGATTCGTGTCATTCTGAGCTCTTAATCAAAAGTTAGGGACGATTTAGTGCGGACTTCTCAAGTTGATCGGCAAGTTAAGTTAAAGTGATCATTCTAAAATGATCATTGGTGCTCATTGAGAAAAGGCTTATAAATGAAGCATAATGCATGGCATCACGGAGTATTGGCTAGATTGGATTACATGAACGCTTTTTTATATCTATTTCTGCCTCAAATTTTGTCACAATATAGAAAATTGAACTAGCTTAACGTGAGCATTGGATTCGTGACATTCTGAGCTATAAATCAAATGTTACGAACGATTTAGTGCAATCATTTCAAGTTGATCGGCCTGTTAAAGTGATCATTCTAAACTAATCATTGGTGCTCATTGAGTAAAGCTTTATAAATGATGCATAATGCATGACATCACGCAGTTCGGGATATATTGGATTACTTGGACGCTTTTTTATATCTATTTCTGCCTCAAATGTTGTCACAATATAGAAAATTGAGCTAGCCTAATGTGGGCATTGGATTCGTGTCATTCTGAGCTCTAAATCAAAAGTTAGGGACGATTTAGTGCGGACATGTCAAGTTGATCGGCTAGTTAAAGTGATCATTCTAAACTGATCATTTGTTCTCATTGAGTAAAGGCTTATAAATGATGCATATTGCATGGGATCATGCAGTTTTGGCTAGATTGGATTACTTGAACGCTTTTCTGTATCTATTTCTGTCTTAAATTTTGTTACAACATAGAGAATTGAGCTAGTTTAACGTGGGCATTGGATTATTGTCATTCTAAGCTCTAAATCAAAAGTTACGGACGATTTAGTGCGGACATGTCAAGTTGATTAGCCAGTTAAAGTGATCATTTTAGACTGACCATTGGTGCTAAAGGCATATAAATGAATCATAACGCATGGCATCATGCAGTTTTGATCAGATTGGATTACTTGTACGCTTTTTGAATCTATTTCTATCTCAAAATTTGTCACAATACAGAAATTTCAGTTATTTTAACGTGGGCATTAGATTCGTGTCATTTTGAGCTATAAATCATGATTTACGGACGATTTAGTGCAGACATGTCAAGTTGATTGGCCAGTTAAAGTGATCATTCTAAACTTGACATGGTGTTCACTTAGTAAAGGCTTATAAATGAAGCATAATGCATGGCATCACTCAGTTTTGGCTAGATTGGATTACTTGAACGCTTTTTGTATCTATTTTGTGTCAAATTTGGTCACAATATAGAAAATTGAGCTAGCTTAACGGTGGCATTGGATTCCTGTCATTCTGAGCTCTAAATCAAAAGTTATGAACGATTTCGTGTAGACATGTCAAGTTGGTTGGCAAGTTAAAGTGATCATTCTAAACTAATCATTGGTGCTCGTTGAGTAAAGCCTTATAAATGATGCATAATGCATGACATCACGCAGTTCGGGATATATTGGATTACTTGGATGCTTTTTTATATCTATTTCTGCCTCAAATGTTGTCACAATATAGAAAATTGAGCTAGCCTAACGTGGGCATTGGATTCGTGTCATTATGAGCTCTAAATCAAAAGTTAGGGACGATTTAGTGCAGACATGTCAAGTTGATCGGCTAGTTAAAGTGATCATTCTAAACTGATCATTTGTGCTGATTGAGTAAAGACTTATAAATGATGCATAGTGCATGGGATCATGCAGTTTTGGCTAGATTGGATTACTTGAATGCTTTTCTGTATCTATTTCTGTCTTAAATTTTGTTACAACATAGAGAATTGAGCTAGTTTAACGTGGGCATTGGATTCTTGTCATTCTAAGCTCTAAGTCAAAAGTTAGGAACGATTTAGTGCGGACATGTCAAGTTGATTGGACAGTTAAAGTGATCATTTTAGACTGACCATTGGTGCTAAAGGCTTATAAATGAATTATATGGCTTGGCATCATGCAGTTTTGAATAGATTGGATTACTTGAACGCTTTTTGAATCTATTTCTATCTCAAATTTTGTCACAATACAGAAATTTAAGTTAGTTTAACGTGGGCATTGGATTCGTGTCATTTTGAGCTATAAATCATGAGTTACGGACGATTTAGTGCAGACATGTCAAGTTGATCGGCCAGTTAAAGTGATCATTCTAAACTGAACATGGTGTTCACTGAGTAAAGGCTTATAAGTGAAGCATAATGCATGGCATCACTCAGTTTTGGCTAGATTGGATTACTTGAACGCTTTTTGTATCTATTTTGTGTCAAATTTGGTCACAATATAGAAAATTGAGCTAGCTTAACGGTGGCATTGGATTCCTGTCATTCTGAGCTCTAAATCAAAAGTTATGAACGATTTCGTGTAGACATGTCAAGTTGGTTGGCAAGTCCGGACATGTGGGAATTGGATTCATGTCATTCTAAGCTCTAAGTTAAAAAGTTATGGACGATTTAGTGCGGACATGTCAAGTTGATCGGCAAGTTAAAATGATCATTCTAAACTAATCATTGGTGCTCATTGAGTAAACGCTTATAAATGAAGCATAATGCATGACATCACGTAGTTTTGGATAGATTTGATTACGTGGAGGACTTGTCAAAGCATTGGATTCGTGTCATTCTGAGCTCTAAATCGTAAGTTACACACGATTAAGTGCGGACATGTCAAGTTGATCGGCCAGTAAAAGTGATCATTCTAAACTAATCATTGGTGCTCATTGAGTAAAGGCTTATAAATGAAGCATAATGGATGAAATCACGCAGTTTTGGATATATTGGTTTACTTGGACGCATTGTCGTCTCTATTTCTGTCTATAATTTTTTCAAATATTGAAAATAGAGCTAGCTTAATGTGGGCATTGGATTCGTGTTATTATGAGCTCTAAATTAAAAGTTACATATGATTTAATTTGGACATGTGAAATTGATCGCCAAGTTAAAATGATCATTCTTTACTGATCATTGGAGCTCATAGAGAAAAGGCTTATAAACGAAGCATAATGCATGACATCACGCAGTTGCGGATATTTTTGATTACTTGAACGCTTTCTCGTATCTATTTTGGTATTACATTTTGTCATAATATAGAAATTTGAGCAAGCTTAACATGGGCATTCGATTCGTGTCATTCTACGCTCTAAATCATAAGTTACTGACGATGTAGTTTGTAAATGTCAAGTTGATCATCCAGTCAAAATGAACATTCTTAACTGATCATTGGTGCTCATTGAGTAATGGCTTATAAATGAAACATAATGCATGGCATCACGCAGTTCAGGGTAGATTGGATTACTTGGACAGTTTATCATATCTATTTGTGTCTCAAATTTTGTCATAATATAGAAAATTTAGCTAGCTTAACGTGGACATTGGAGTCCTGTCAATGTGAGCTCTACATCATAAGTTAAGGACGATTTAGTGCGTATATGTCAAGTTGATCGGCATGTGAAAATGATCATTATTAACTGATCATTGTTGCTAATAAAGTAAACGCTTATAAATGAAGCATAATGCATGGCATCACGCAGTTTTGGCTAGATTGGATTACTTGAAGGGATTTTCGTATCTATATATTTCTCAAATTGTGTCAGAATATAGAAAATTGAGCTAGCTTAACATGTGCATTGGATTCCTATGATTCTGAGCTCTAAATAAAAACTTACGGACAATTTAGTGCGTACATGTCAAGTTGATAGCCTAGTTAAAGTGATCATTCTAAAGTGATCATTGGTGCTCAATAAGTAAACGCTTATAAATGAAGCTTAAAGCATGGCATCACGCTGTTTGGGATAGATTGGATAACTTGGATGCTTTATCGTATCTAGTTCTATCGAAATTTTGTCACAGTATAAAAGATTGATCTAGCCTAACGTGGGCATTGGTTCGTGTCATTCTGAGCTCTAAATCAAAAGTAAAACATGATTTAGTGCGGACTTGTCAAGTTGATCTGCCAGTTAAAATGATCATTCTAAACTAATCATTGGTGCTCATTGAGTAAAGGCTTATAAATGAAGGATAATGCATAGCATTACGCAGTTGGGGATAGATTGGATTACTTGGATGCTTTATCGTATCTATTTCTATCCCAAATTTTATCACAATATAGAAATTTGAGCCAACTTAATGTGGGCATTGGATTCGTGTTATTCTGAGCTATAAATCAAAAGTTAAAAACGTTTTAATGCGGACATGTGAATTTGATCTGCAAGTTCAAAAGATCATTCTTTACTGATCATTGGGCTCATGGAGTAAAGGATTATAAACGAAGCATAATGCATGACATCACACAGTTTGGGATAGATTTGATTACTTGAAGGACTTTTTGAACCAATAATATTCTTTAATTTATCAAAATATAAAAAATTGAGCCAGCTTAACGTGGGCATTGGATTCGTGTCATTCTGAGCTCTAAATCAAAAGTTAGGGACGATTTTGCGTGGACATATCAAATTGATCGGCCAGTTAAAATGATCATTCTTAACTGATCATTGGTGCCCAAAGAGTAAACGATTATAAATGAATCATAATGCATGGCATCACCCAGTTCTGGATGGATTGGAATACTTAGATGCTTTGTCGTATCTATTTTTGTATTAAATTTTTCACAATAGAGAAAATTGAGCAAGCTTAACATGGGCATTTGATTCGTGTCATTCTAAGCTCTAAATCATAAGTTACAGATGATTTAGTGCGGACATGTCAAGTTGATCAGCCAGTTAAAATGATCATTCTTAACTGATTATTGTCGCTCATTGATTAAAGGCTTATAAATGAAACAAAATGCATGGCGTCACGTTGTTCGAGATAGATTGGATTACTTGGATGCTTTCTCTTATCTATTTATGTCTCAAATTTTGTCATAATATAGAAAATTAAGCTTGCTTAACGTGGGCATTAGATTCGTGTCAGTCTGAGCTCTAAATCATAAGTTATGGACGATTTAGTGCGGACATGTCAAGTTAATCGGCATGTTAAAATGATCATTTTTAACTAATCATTGGTGCTAATAAAGTAAACGCTTATAAATGAAGCATAACCCATGGCGTCACGCAGTTTTGGCTAGATTGGATTACTTGAATGGTTTTTCGTATCTACTTATGTCTCAATTTTGTCACAATATAGAAAATTGAGCTAGCTTAACATGGGCATTGGATTCCTGTTATTCTGAGCTCTAAATCAAAAGTTACAGACGATTTAGTGCATACATGTCAATTTGATAGCCTAGTTAAAGTGATCATTCTGAAGTGATCATTGGTGCTCAATAAGTAAACGCTTATGAATGACGGATAAAGCATGACATCATGCAGTTTGAGATAGATTGGATAACTTGGACGCTTTGTCGTATCTAGTTCAGTCGAAAAATTTGTCACAGTATAAAAGATTGACCTAGCCTAACGTGGGCATTGGTTCGTGTCATTCGGAGCTCTAAATAAAAAGTTATACACGATTTAGTGCGGAAATGTCAAGTTGATCGGCTAGTTAAAGTGATCATTCTAAACTAATCACTGGTGCTCATTGAGTAAAGGCTTATATATGAAGCATAATGCATAGCATCAAGCAGTTTTGGCTAGATTGGATTATTTGAACAGTTTTTCGTATCTATTTATGTCTCAAATTTTATCACAATATATCAAAATTGAGCTAGCTTAATGTGGGCATTGGAATCGTGTCATTCTGAGCTCTAAATCATAAGTGACAGATGATTTAGTGCGGATATGTCAAGTTCATCGGCTAGTTAAAGTGATCATTCTAAACTGATAATTGTAAACTGATCATTGGTGCTCATTGAGTAAAGGCTTATAAATGAAGCATAATTCATGAAATCATGCAGTTTTGGATAGATTGGATTATTTGGATGCCTGGTCCTCTCTCTTTCTGTCTATAATTTTGTCAAAATAAAGAAAATTGAGCTAGATTAATGTGGGCATTGGATTCGTGTTATTCTGAGCTCTAAATCAAAAGTTACGGACGATTTAATGCGGACATGTGAAGTTGATCGGCAAGTTAAAATGATCATTCTTTACTGATTACTGGGGCTCATAGAGTAAAGGCTTATAAACGAAGCATAACGCATGATGTCACGCAGTTCATGATTCTTTTGATTACTTGAACACTTTGTCGTATCTATTTCTGTATTAAATTTTGTCATAATATAGAAAATTGAGCAAGTTTAACGTGGGTGTTGGATTTGTGTCATTCTAAGCTCTAAATCTTAAGTTACAGACAATTTAGTGCGGATATGTCAAGTTCATCAGCCAGTTAAAATAAACATTCTTAACGATTATTGGTGCTCATTGAGTAATGGCTTATGAATGAAACATAATGCATTGCATCATGATCTGGGATAGATTGAATCACTTGGACGCTTTGTCTTATCTGTTTATGTCTCAAATTTTGTTATAATGTAGTAAATTGAGCTAGCTTAATGTGGGCATTGGATTCGTGTCAGTCTGAGCTCTAAATCATAAGTTACGGACGATTTAGTGCGGACATGTCAAGTTGATCGGCATGTCAAAATGATCATTCTTAACCGATCATTGGTGCTAATAAAGTAAACGCTTATAAATGAAGCATAACCAATGGTGTCACACAGTTTTGGCTAGATTGGATTACTGGAACTAATTTTCGAATCTATTTATGTCTCAAATTTTGTCATAATATAAAAAATTGAGCTACTTAACATGGGCATTGGATTCCTGTTATTCTGAGCTCTAAATAAAAAGTTAGGTATGATTTAGTGCATACATGTCAAGTTGATAGCCTAGTTAAAGTGATCATTCTGAAGTGATCATTGTTGCTCATTAAGTAAATGCTTATAAATGAAGCATAAAGCATGGCATCACGCAGTTTGGGATAGATTGGATAACTTGGATGCATATATGTATCTTGTTCAGTCGAAATTTTGTTACAGTATAAAAGATTGAGCTAGCCTAACGTGGGCATTGGTTAGTGTCATTCTGAGCTCTAAATGAAAAGTTACGCACGATTTAGTGCGGATATGTCAATTTGATCGGCCAATTAAAGTGATCATTCTAAACTAATCATTGGTGCTCATTTATTAAAGGCTTATAAATGAAGCATAATGCATGACATTACGCACTTCGGGATAGATTGGATTACTTGGATGCTTTGTCGTATCTATTTTTGTCCCAAATTTTATCACAATATAGAAAATTGAGCCAACTTAACGTGGGCATTGGATTCGTGTCATTCCGAGCTCTAAATCATAAGTTAAAGAAAATTTATTGCGGACATGAAAAGTTGATAGGAGTTAAAGTGTTCATTCTAAACTGATCATTGGTGCTCATTGAGTAAAGGCTAATAAATGAAGCATAATGCATGAAATCACGCAGTTTTGGATAGATTGGATTACTTTGATGCTTTTTCTTCTCTATTTCTCTCTATAATTTTTTCAAAATATAGAAAATTAACCTGGCTTAATGTGGGCATTGGATTCGTGTTATTCGGAGCTATAAATCAAAAGTTATAGACGATTTAATCCGGACATGTGAAGTTGATCAGCAAGTTAAAATGATCATTATTTTCTGATCATTGGGGCTCATGCAGTAAAGGCTTATAAACGAATTATAATGCATGACATCACGCAGTTTAGGATAGATTCGATTACTTGAAGGACTTCTTGAACCAATTTTAGTCTTAAATTTATCAAAATATCAAAAATGGAGACAGCTTAACATGGGCATTGGATTCGTGTCATTCTGAGCTCTAACTCAAAAGTTAGGGACGATTTAGTGCAGACATATCAAGTTGATCGGCCAGTTAACATGATCATTCTTAACTGATCATTGGTGCCCATAGAGTAAATGCTTATAAATGAAGCATAATACATGGGATCACCCAGTTCTGGATAGATAGGAATATTTGGCTTCTTTGTCGTATCTATTTATGTATTAGATTTTGTCATAATATAGAAAATTGAGCAAGCTTAACGTGGGCTTTGGATTCGTGTCATTCTAAGCTCTAAATCATAAGTTACAGATGATTTAGTGCGTACATGTCAAAATGATCAGCAAGTTAAAATGATCATTCTTAACTAATTATTAGTGCTCATTGTGTAAAGATTTATAAATGAAACATCATGCATAGCATCAGGCTATTCGGGATAGATTGGAAGTTTTGGACACTTTGTCTTATCTATTTATGCCTCGAATTTTGTCATAATATAGAAAATTAAGCTAGCTTGACGTAGGTATTGGATTCGTGTTAGTCTGAGCTCTAAATCATAAGTTAAAGACGATTTAGTGCGGAAATGTCAAGTTGATCGGCATGTTAAAATGATCATTCTTAACTAATCATTGGTGCTCATAAAGTAAACGCTTATAACTGAAGCATAACCCATTGCGTCATGCAGTTTTGGCTATATTGGATTACTTGAACGGTTTTTAGTATATATTTATGTCTCAATTTTGTCACAATATAGAAAATTGAGCTAGTTTAATATGGGCATTGGATTCCTGTTATTCTTAGCTATAAATCAAAAGTTACGGATGATTTAGTGCGTACATGTCAGGTTGATAGCCTAGTTAAAGTGATCATTATGAGTGATCATTGGTGGTCATTGAGTAAACGCTTATGAATGAAGCATAAAGCATGGCATCATGAAATTTGGGATAGATTGGATAACTTGGACGCTTTGTCGTATCTACTTCTGTCGAAAAGTTTGTCATAGTATAAAAGATTGAGCTAGCTTAATGTGGGCATTGGTTCGTGTCATTCTGAGCTCTAAATGAAAAGTTACGCACGATTTAGTGCGGACATGTCAAGTTCATCGGCCAGTTTAAGTGATCATTCTAATCTGATCATTGGTGATCATTGAGGAAATGCTTATAGATGAAGCATAATGCATCACATCACACAGTTTTGGATATATTAGATTACTTAGACGCTTTGTCGTATCTATTTATGTCTCAAAAATTTTCACAATATAGAAAATTGAGCTAGCATAACGTGGGCATTGGATTCGTGTAAGTTACGAACGATTTAGTGCGGACATGTCAAGTTGATCGGCATGTTAAAATGATCATTCTTAACTGATCATTGGTGATGATAAAGTAAACACTTATAAATGAAGCATAATGCATAGCATCACGTAGCTTTGGCTAGATTGGATTACTTGAACGGTTTTCATATCTATTTATGTCTCAAATTTTGTCACAATATAGAAAATTGAGCTAGCTTGACATGGGCATTGGATTCCTGTTATTCTGAGCTCTAAATCAAAAGTTACAAACGATTTAGTGAGGACATGTCAAGTTGATCGGCCAGTTAAAGTGATCATTCTAAACTGATCATAAATGAAACATAATGCACGACATCACGTAGTTTTAGAATGATTTTATTACTTGGAGGACTTGTTGAAGCAATTTTAGTCTTAAAATTTATCACAATATAAAAAATTGATCTAGTTTAACGTGGGCATTGGATTCGTATCAATCTAAGCTCTTAAAAAAGTTACAGATGATTTAGTACGGACATGTCAACTTGATCGGCATGCTAAAGTGATCATTCTAAACTGATCATTGGTGCTTATTGAGTAAATGCTTATAAATGAAGCATTAATGCATGGCATCACACAGTTCGTGATAGATTGGATTACATGGACGCTTTGTCGTATCTGTTTTTGAGTCAAATTTTGTCACCATATAGAAAATTGAGCTAGCTTAACGTGGGCATTGGATTCGTGTCATTTTGAGCTCTCAATCAAAAGTTACGGACGATTTAGTGCGGACATGTCAAGGTGATCGACCAGTTAAAATGATCATTCTAAACTGATCATTGGTCTCATTGAGTAAATGCTTATAAATGAAGCATAATGAATCACGTCATGCAGTTTGGGGTCGATTCGATTACTTGGACGCTTTGTCGTATCTATTTCTATCTCAAATTTTGTCACAATATAGAAAATTGAGCTAGCTTAACGTGGGCATTGGATTCTTGTCATGGTGAGCTCTAATTCATAGGTTACGGATGATTTACTGCGGATATGTCCAGTTGATTGGCCAGTTAAAGTGATCATTCTAAACTGATAATTGGTGCTCATTGAGTAAAGGCTTATAAATGAAGCATAATGCATGGCATCACGCAGTACAGGATAGATTGGATTACATTGATGCTTTGTGTTATCTATTTATGTCTCACATTTTGTCACAATATAGAAAATTGAGCTAGCTTAACGTGGGCATTATATTCATGTCATTTTGAGCTCTAAATCAAAAGTTACGAACGATTTAGTGCAGACATGGCAAGTTGATCGGCCTGTTAAAGTGATCATTCTAAACTGATTATTGGTGCTCATTGAGTAACGGCTTATAAACGAAACATAATTGATGAGGACATCAATACTAGCTCACTTGAAGCTGAGGAAGAGCCCATTAATATACCTATTATGAGACAAGCTCCAGGAACAAGATCAGGCACAAGAAACTTTAGTAAGATGTTCAATAGGTCTGTCGAGAGTCTCATAACAATAATAGAAGATGGAGGATTCCATGAAGCTGAACTTACTAAACAATTACAAGAAGGAGACTATGAACAACTAAAGACTACGACAATTTCATTCATTCCAGTTTTATAAGGCTTCAAAGATACAACCTTGTTCATCATTGCTAAACAAACTTAAGAAGGCTTTATAAGGAGCTACAAGAGACCAAGGTGCGTATTTAAAATTCTTATGTTTGAATTAACAAGTTTATTTGCTTGTTTTTGTAGGAATGTGACTGTTAAGTTTAAGAGTCTTTTATTTGTCATTAGGTCCTAATGTCTTGTTGTTATTTTTGCTTTAGTCCTTTCATTATAATATATTTTCCGCCCTAGAAGGCACCTACTGCTGGACTAGTATATAAAGTCCCTTCTCAACATGTAATCACTTAAGTTTTATGAAATGAAAACCTAGTTTTTCTTCCTTTGAAAGGAGCTGACGCCTCCAACCTTCTTGTGTGAGAATCCTTGTAGCTTGAGTGCTCTAGACTTATCACAGACCTTCCATAATCTGTGTGGCGTCTCTCGATCTACCTCTCTACTCAATCCTCACTTAGATCCTCCAGAAAGTGCTCTACAGCCAGCTGAAGGGTCACCATCAACCCATCACTCTTGAGTCTCTAGAAAGTACTGTACAGCCAGCTAGTGATACGAGCATGGAAAGCACACAAAAGGAGAAGCTCATGGCTAGAAATGAACCAGTGGAACATGAAGAAGCTCTTGCACTACCAGCTGGACCATTAACCCGAGCCAAGGCCAAGAAACTCAAAGAGGCAATCAGCTGCATGCTCAACAAGGAGAATACACAACAAATTCACTTGAGCTTGAATGGAGAAGTGCCTAAAAGCACTCTGATTTTAGTACAAGCTCAAGACAGCATACAAATGAGTATGTGATCCATTTGTACTCTTTTTCCCTTATCCAAGTTTTCTCCCATTGGTTTTTCTTGGTAAGGTTTTTAATGAGGAAAATGAATCACATTACAACCAGCCCAATTTGTTGTGTAAAATCAAAAGGAGTTCAATTAAAAAGCTCAAAATTGGCGTCATCAAAAGGGGGAAAAGTGTCTACATTCACAGTCAAAATAAGAGTTAATGAAGTCAAGGTCTTTGGTCAAGGTCTTTGGTCAAGTCTTCCCTTGTAATTGTAACCAATTTAATGTTGTAGGCTCCTCATATTTACGTCCCCTTATAGTATAAATAGGGGCTTTCAGTTGTAAACTTCATCATTCAACTTTTTCAAATAAAAACAGCTTCTTTTCTTAAGTTTGAGAGTGATTCTCTTCTTAATCTGATTGTTGGTGTGTAATCCTTCAGTCAACATTTAGTAGCCTTAGTGTGTAATATCTAAGCTACTATCTTAGGTAAATCAGTAGTCTTTCCGCAGCTACTGTGTGACCCTTCAATCCACAACCTTTGAACAGATTGAATTTCGATTCATTATGTTGCAAAGCCTATCTCAACCGCATCCAGAAGTGCATTCCTTGGGAGGTTCACATCAGCTAGAGTCTCTCCAGCAGCTCCCCTTGCTCGAACAAGTCCTCTTGTTCCTGCATCATCTGGTATCAGAGCTTAATCGCTCCTATTCAGGTTTATCTACCCCCATTTTCGTTTTTTTACTATATTAATGTGCTCTTCCTGAACAAGAGGAAGAGCCCATTAGTATACCTATTATGAGACAAGCTCCAAGAACAAGATCAGGCACAAGAAACCTTAGTAAGATGTTCAACAAGTCTGTCGAGAGTCTCATAACAATCATAGAAGATGGAGGATTCCATGAAGCTGAACTTACTAAACAATTACAAGAAGGAGACTATGAAAAACTAAAGACTACCACAATTTCACTCCTTCCAGTTTTACAAGGCTTCAAAGATACAACCTTGTTCATCATTGCTAAACAAACTTAAGAAGGCTTTATTAGGAGCTACAAGAGACCAAGGTGCGTATTTAAAATTCTTATGTTTGAATTAACAAGTTTATTTGCTTGTTTTTGCAGGAATGTGACTGTTAAGTTTAAGAGTCTTTTATTTGTCATTAGGTCCTAATGTCTTGTTGTTATTTTTGCTTTAGTCCTTTCATTATAATGTATTTTCAGCCCTAGAAGGCACCTACTGCTGGACTAGTATATAAAGTCCCTTCTCAACATGTAATCACTTATGTTTTATGAAATAAAAACCTAGTTTTTCTTCCTTTGAAAGGAGCTGACGCCTCCAACCTTCTTGTGTGAGAATCCTTGTAGCTTGAGTGCTCTAGACTTATCACAGACCTTCCATAATCTGTGTGGCGTCTCTCGATCCACCTCTCTACTCAATCCTCACTTAGATCCTCCAGAAAGTGCTCTACAGCCAGCTGAAGGGTCACCATCAACCCATCACTCTTGAGTCTCTAGAAAGTGCTGTACAGCCAGCTAGAGTCTCTCCAGCAGCTCCCCTTGCTCGAACAAGTCCTCTTGTTCCTGCATCATCTGGTATCAGAGCTTAATCGCTCCTATTCAGGTTTATCTACCCCCATTTTAGTTTTTTTACTCCGTCATTTCTTTGTTAACTTGCTGTCAAACTGCATCTCTTCATAAAACCCATAAAAATCGAACCCCAATATGTTGTTTTTGTGTGTTAGAAACCAGTAACATCCTTAGTTGTTGATAGCTTGGGTTTCTGCAACTATATCTGTCGATTTTCAGTTGTGTTGATTGTGTCTATTCGACTTCCTTGCTGCTGCAACTAGATCTATCAATTTTTAGTTGTTTTTTATTGTGTCTATTTGACCTCCTTTGCTGCTGCAACTAGATTTGTCGATTTTAAGTTGTTTTGATTGTGTCTATTCGACTTCCTTTGCTGCTGCAACTAGTTCTGTCCATTTTAAGTTGTTTTTGATTGTGTGTTCGACTTCTTTTGCACTTGATCTGTTTGTTTAGTTTGAGACAGATTGTGGACCATGGGAGAACCAGTAGATGTGAATGTTGCTCAGATGCTTGCTGCTATTCAGATTCAACTTCAGAATCTAGGAGATCACATGACAAGAATAGAACAACCACCACCAATTTGCAGAAATCCTATCAGAAATGCGAATGCCCAACGTGTGAATCATGAGGAGGATGAAACAGCTGACTTAGAAGATGATTTTCCACCAGAACCTGATCATAAGCATAGACCAAGAAGACAATATCAACGTGACAGAGATAGAGTAGAAGAATCTTGGCATGGAAACAGAGACGTAAAGCTCACAGCACCAACCTTTCCTGGAAAGGTTAATCCAGATGCCTACCTTGATTGGGAAAGGCGTATGGAATTCATATTTGAGTATTACAACTACTCAGATAAGAGAATAGTGTCTCTAGCAGCTGCTCAACTCACTGAAAGCGCTCTAGCTTGGTGGGACAGAGATGTGTCTTAAAGAAGAAGAAATAGACATGGTCAGATCACTATTTGGGAAGACATGAGGTTCCAACTAAGAAGGAGATATGTCCCTGCATACTACTACAGAGAGTTGCAGATGAAATTTAGAAAACTAACTCAAGGTTCTAAATCTGTTGAAGAATACTTTGATGAGTTTGAACTGCTTAGAAACAGGATGGAGACCGAAGATTCATAAGAAACTTTGATGGCTCAATTCCTAGATGGTCTGCAAGATCGAATTGCTAGAAAAGTGGAGAGACAAACCTATCATGATCTGGGCGAGTTGCTGCATCTTGCGGTTCAGGCGGAGCAGCACATAAAAGGAAGACTATCTCAGCAAATCGTAGCAAGTCTTCCTGGAATCAACAACCTCAAAAGGCTCTGGACAAAGGAAAGGCCATCGACATAGAATCCAGATTCAAGATATCCATTTCTGAAACATCTAAAAACAATAAACCAGAGCAAGGTAAAACTCCAACTCAAAGATCTCGTGACATAACCTGTTTTAAATGTCAGGGAAAATGCCATTATGCAAGAGAATGCCCAAACCAGAGAGTTATGATCCTTAAATCAAATGGCAAATATGAGTCTCAAGATGAAGACGAGTATGAACCAGAAAACTCTGAGGAAGAAGTTGTGGACTATCCTGATACTGGAGAGCTTCTAGTTACAAGGAGATCCCACAGTGCTCTTTTTGAACCAGAAACTATACAAAGAGAAAACATTTTCCATTCTCGGTGCACAATATACTGTAAGGTATGTAGCTTGATCATAGATGGTGGTTCTTGTACTAACGTAGCCAGCAAGTATATGGTTGATAAGCTAGGGTTACAAAAGACAAAGCATCCTCGACCATACAAGCTCAAATGGCTGAACGATGAAACTGAGCTAAAAATTGCAGAACAAGTCACCATACCATTCAGCATAGGCAAGTATGCAGATCAAGTTATGTGTGATGTGGTGCCTAATGCAAGCTGGACATCTACTTCTAGGTAGTCCATGGCAATTTGACAAAGAAGCATTACACAATGGACGCACCAATCACTATACCTTCATGCACAATAACAAGAAACATAGCTTAGCACCTTTAACTCCACAGGAAGTGCATGAGATGCAACAAAATATGTCTAAAGGAGAAAAGCTAAATAAAACTCACCTATATGTAACACCTGCCACTGTTTTGAAATCACTTGATTCTAAAGAAGAAGTGCTACTAATGATCTTTAAAGAAGTGTTGTTTTCAGGACAAGAAAAGGAGGAACTTCCTGCTGCTGTTATAGAGCTTCTTGAAAAATTCACTGATGTTTTTCCAGAAGAGATACCACCAGGATTGCCACCTATAAGAGGAATCGAGCATCAGATTGATCTTGTTCCTGGAGCACCATTGCCAAACCTATCTGCCTATAGAGTGAATCCAGAAGAAGCAAAGGAGCTGGAAAGACAAGTACAAGACCTAATGTCTAAGGGCTATATCCGAAAGAGTCTAAGCCCATGTGCTGTTCCTGTTCTTCTAGTGCCTAAGAAAGAAGGAACTTGGAGAATGTGTGACAATATCACTGTCAAATACCGACATCCAATTCCAAGACTTGATGACATGCTAGATGAACTCAATGGAGCAACTATCTTCTCAAAAGTTGATCTAAGAAGTGGATATCATCAGGTGAGAATGAAAGAAGGTGATGAATGGAAGACAGCGTTTAAAACCAAACAAGGATTGTATGAATGGCTAGTCATGCCATTTGGACTCACAAACGCTACAAGTACTTTCATGAGACTCATGAACCACGTCCTAAGAGCATTTATCTGTAAGTTCGTAGTAGTTTATTTTGATGACATTCTAATCTATAGCTCTAATCTTGAAGATCACTTACGACATCTTGAGCAGGTACTTGAAAAGCTTAAGGCTGAAAACCTTTATGCTAACCTTGAGAAATGTACTTTCTGCACTGATCAAGTTGTATTCCTAGGATTTGTTGTAAGTTCTCAGGACTTAAAGGTCGATGAATAAAAGATCAAAGCAATTCAAGATTGGCCAACCCCAACAACAATCGGACATGTGAGGAGTTTCCATGGATTGGCTAGTTTCTATAGAGGATTTGTCAAAGACTTTAGTACTGTTGCTGCACCCCTCACTTCAGTAATTAAGAAGAATGTGGAGTTCAAATGGGGACCAGCACAAAAGAAGGATTCAACAAGCTGAAAGATAGCCTCACACATGCGCCTGTTTTGGTACTTCCTAACTTTGATAAAACCTTGGAAATTGAATGTGATGCTTCTGGAACAGGTATAGGAGTTGTCCTAATGCAAGGAGGAAAACTAGTGGCTTACTTCAGTGAGAAACTTAGTGGAGCTTCACTTAACTATCCCATATAGGATAAGGAGCTCTATGCTTTGGTAATGATACAAGCCTTGATTCAAGGATGTATGCGCGTGGGCTGTTTGGAGAAGTTTAGGTGAGAAACTCGACCTTAGACTTCTTGGATAGGGGTTTTTTGGGTTGGTATTCAATGGAAAGGTGAAATGAACCACACGAGGGGTGATGAACCTCGTGATAAATCACAAACTTAGAGCTAGGAGGGCTGGTCTCAACTAGATTCGAAGCGAACAAGATTCTTGAGAGAAAACGTGTTGGGGAAAAAGTTCTCTCTTTATTAATATCAAAAAGGTTGTCAAACTACAATGCTGGAAGGAGCCTTATTAATATGCTCGACAGCTTGACCTTCTAGGGTCGACCCAAATAAGAAAAGGAAAACTTACAAAAGTGCACAAAAGGAAAAGATACAAAAGTGTATAATCGAAAAAGGACCTATTCCTAAAATGTCTTTGACTCAATAAAAGTAAAATATTCTAGATCCTACCCTGAAAAATAGAAAGAGGCATATATTCGAATTGAAACTTACCTTAACTTACCTCATGGCCAAGAAATGGAAGGTGGCCGTCCTTGTGGCATGCACGTGCCTTGCTCCTAGTCTTCGACTTGGAGTAGGGTTTAACTTATTTGGGCCCTCACCTCTCTTGCCACTAAAGCCCAAGTCTCTGATGTCCCTTGTGTTGTTGAGAAGCCATTGGACTCTTCCTTGCATTTTTGGCCCATTGTCTTTAGTCGATCTTCCTCTAGGAGCTTGTCGACCCATAAGCTGAATTTGTGGAAGAGTGCCCTTGATCTGCTTCTTGTCATTGCTCCTTGAGGTACCACTGGTGTAGATACTTCCTCTAGGTGCATGTCCTGGAGCTGGTAGCTCATTTGGTCCGAGTCCTCTTGTGTAGAAGTGGAAATGCGCGTGTACTCGGCTGGATCGGCTGTACCGGCTGGATTGTGCGAGGTACTGGCCGGAATGCCTTCAGGACCGGCCAAGTTGATCCCGGAGTTGGCGGCATCACCAGAAGGACCGGAGGTGTCATCCATGTCGCCACCAAGTGTGCCGGAAGCTTGGGCCTCTCCGCCGGCAATGCTGGTTGCTCTGGTCCTTGTGGTCGAGGGTCCGGCGGTACTGCTTGGGCCGGCAGGCGTGCCAGATGGTCCGGCTGTCTCGGGCAAGCTTCCTGGTCGGCCAGTCTGGTCTCCTGGCTGGATGTACGACCTGATGTCCTCATCATCCCCTCCCTCTTCACTAGGTTTTGTCCTCAAAACTGGTTCATCTGCATGGAAGGGGGCTAAGTCAGTAACATTGAACATATTGGACACATTAAACTCACCTGGGAGCTCGATCCGGTAGGCGTTGTTGTTGATCCTCTCGAGCACTCTGAATGGTCCATCTCCTCTTGGTGCTAGCTTGGAACTCCTTAGGTTTGGGAACCTCTCCTACCGTAGGTGTAGCCACACCCAATCGCCTGGTTGAAAGATCACCTCCTTTCTTCCCTTGTTGGCATGAGTCACGTACTGTCCGGTCCTCTTCTCCAAGTTTTCTGCTATCTTCTTGTGTAACCTCCTTATGAACTCTGCCTTGGATGCTCCGTTGAGGTTGGTCATCTTAGCTGGTGGTAGTGGCGTTTGCTCCAATGGGGTAAGAGGGTTGAAGCCGTATACTACTTCAAATGGTGTCTTCTTGGTTGCTGATTGCACGGCTCAGTTGTAAGCGAACTCTATGAATGGCAGGCACTCCACCCAAGTCTTTAGGTTCTTCCCTAGTGTAGTCTTGAGAAGGGTTGATAGTGTCCTGTTGACAACTTCAGTTTGGCCATCAGTTTGAGGATGGCAGGTGGTAGAGAAGAGTAGCTTCGTTCCTAGCTTTCTCCAATGGGTCCTCTAGAAATGGCTGAGGAACTTGGTGTCCCTGTCTGATACGATGGTCCTTGGCACTCCATGAAGCCGTACTATCTCCCTGAAGAACAGCTCAGTTGTTTGTGTGGCATCATTGACATTGGCACATGGAATGAAGTGTGCCATCTTGGAGAATCTGTCCACCACTACAAAGATTGCATCTTTGTGGTTGATCTTGGGCAGACCTAGAACAAAGTCCATTGAGATGTCCACCCATGGATGTGTAGGTATGGGCAGTGGGAGATACAACCCGTGAGGTTGCACTCGGGACTTTGCCTTCTTGCAAGTGATGCATCTTGCACAATGAGGTTCTACTGTCCTCTTGATGTGTGGCCAGTAGAAGTGCTCCTTGACCACTGCTAGAGTCTTGTCGACACCAAAGTGGCCCATGAGTCCTCCTCCATGAGCTTCTCGGATGATAAGCTCCCTTAATGATCCTTGTGGTATGCACATCTTTCTTTCTCGGAACAAGAATCCCTCATGGATGTAGAACTTTCCATGACTCCCAGTGCCACACTCCTTGTAGCTCTCAGTAAAGTCAGGATCATCCTTGTATAGGTCCTTGATGTGCTCGAGTCCTAGGACCTTTGCCTCCATGGTTGATATCAAGGTAAACCTCCTTGATAGTGCATCGGCTACCACATTCTCTTTGCCCTTCTTGTACTTGATGACGTATGGGAAGGTCTCTATGAACTCCATCCACCTGGCATGTCTCCTCTTGAGATTGGTTTGCCCTCTGAGGTGTTTGAGAGTCTCATGATCAGTGTGGATCACAAACTCCTTGGACAGCAAGTAATGCTGCCAAGTCTCCAATGCTCGGACAAGGGCATAAAGCTCCTTGTCATAAGTGGGGTAGTTCAGTGAGGCACTGTAACACCCCCGATCCTCAGTAAAGATCGGTAGGGCGAGCTGACGGACAGCTGGGCGAGCTGGCCGGTAGCTGGGCGAGCTGGCCGGTAGCTGGGCGAGCTGGCCGGTAGCTGGGCGAGCTGGTCGGTAGCTGGGCGAGCTGGTCGGCAGTAGACGAGCTGGTTGGTAGTTGGGGCCAACTGGCCAGCTAGCAATGGCTCGGGCAGTTGGTGCCAAACCAGTGCCACGACCAGGCACAACGGTTCGACCAGAAACGTTGATTGGTCGAACAAAGGCCGTGACCGTTCGTGAAAAACTACCACGAGCCCTATAAATAGAGGGCTTGGGGGCGACACAAGGACACACGCTGGGAGAGGAAGAAATCCTAGAATTTTCTAAGGCAATATTCGAGAGGAGTTATAACGAGTGAGGTAAGAGATCGTGAACCTGTGATCGGGAAACCAACTTTGGGGTACGCGATTAAAGGCTAGGCGTGGTAAGGTAAGTAATCCACTTCCCTTTACGCTGGGATTCCTCTTCCCCGGTGGTTCGG
The DNA here is from genome assembly GCA_018901935.1 of Pugionium cornutum. Classification (NCBI taxonomy): domain Eukaryota; kingdom Viridiplantae; phylum Streptophyta; class Magnoliopsida; order Brassicales; family Brassicaceae; genus Pugionium; species Pugionium cornutum. Next base: position 27,472,823 of record CM032163.1, read on the forward strand.
TAAGTAAGGGAATCCAAGGCGGGATTGGTGGATGAACTTGGCTGAATGATCGGGATTGGGTGAAACCTTTCCGGACAGATAGTCGGCTTGGACTTCCCTTAGACCGGATCGAGTCTTTTAGGGCAAGTAGCGACTGGCCAAAGGGTTCGAGTGATGCCTACCTTGGCTGGCTGGTCGATCGGATCTGCCCAAGTCCGATCCGAGTCTGTCTTGGTCGAATTCTAAGTTGAACTTAGCGACTTAACGGGTTTTGCATGAGTTGCATTCATTCATGCATGTTTCTAAGCCCTTTCGGGTAATATTGGCTAAGTCCAGGATAATTAAGCGGCTTTGGCCTTTTTCAGGAAAAGATGGTGATCGTGGTAAGGATTTGGCTTGAGCGCAAGACTGGTGATCCGAGTATATGGGTGGTGTATGGATCCAGGTAGTTAGGATTGTTGAATATGTAAGCCTTCGGGCCAACTCTCATGTTGTAACGAATCCTACTTATATAATTCAATAAAATTCCGGATCTTTTATATATGACTCTATAAATGACTCTAACAAAAACTCATGAATCTCAGAATAACTCAAAAGCGGACTTAAACTAGATAAGAGACCTTAAAATATGGACCTTAGACTCGGAATTCCTTGGTAAATCCGAAAGGGAACAACCTCTTCGGAGATATAATCCAGAAAGGGTGTTTCAAGTTGGTATCAGAGCATGCTCGGTCCTAGGATGGGTTAGATTTGGGTTAAGTAGACACCACTCATTGGGCAACAGGTCTTGCGCATGTTAAACGTTGAGACTAACTAAACGGTTTTGCAGATGGGCAAGAGTGGCAAGACTGGGAAAAGCAAGAAGGATAAGGCAAGAGGTGGTGAACCGAGCCAAAACATTGGAGCCTTGCCGAATCCGAATGTATTTGAGCCTTCGACGGCGCATGTGGCGGCCACTGAGCAGGACCATCCGGAGGGTGAGGATGAGGAGTCTACTGCTCATCGCACACATGCGGGTGAAGAAGGACAACGCGACCAGGAAGCCGCGGATGTAAATCCGGATGCGGTTCCGAGCCCACAAGAAATGTGGAACACAATGAGAACCGTGATAAGTCAGTTGGCTATACTGACTGAGGCGGTTAAGCCCAAGGCACCAGTTCCTGAGGTGCCACACATGGGCGAAGAACCGGCTCCTATGGAGAACCAGGATGTGGTCATCTTAGATGGCGCACCTAAGTCCGCTAGAAAGAAGGTGGGGTATTTGAGCATCATAGAACACATGATACACCTTAAAACATGTAGTTTCGCTGGGGGATCTGACCCAATTAAGGCTGATGAGTGGAAGAATCGTTTGGTGAGGAACTTTCAATCAACAAGGTGTCCCGGTGACTACCGCAAAGATATCGCAGTCCACTTCCTGGAAGGGGATGCGCATAACTGGTGGGTTGCCGTGGATAAACGGTTGGGTGAAAGGATTCGAACTTTCGAGGAGTTTGAAGGAGAATTCAATAAGAAATTCTTTCCACCAGAGGCGTGGGACCGATTGGAGTGCTCATACCTGGAATTGGTTCAAGGGAACCGAACTGTCTGGGAATATGAAGAAGAATTTAACCGCTTAAGGCGTTATGCGCGAAGAGACCTTGAGGATGAACTCGGGCAAGTGCGCCGGTTCATGCGTGGACTAAGGGTCGAAATCCGTAACCACTGCTTGACGCAGAAGTTCGGATCAGTCACGGAATTGGTGGAAAGGGCTGCCTTGATCGAGGAGGGGATCGAGGAGGAGAACCGGTTGAAAGAATCCAAATTCCCGAATCGATACGGCCAGTCAAGTGGTGGTGATCGGAAAAGAAAGTGGGATAAGGTTGAAGACTCCAGCAAACCCCTAGGAAAAGTTAGGGAATGCAAGACGTGTGGTAGGAGGCACGGTGGGGAATGCTGGAAGGCGATGGGAGCATGTGCACGTTGCGGTAACAAGGAACATGCTACCCGCAACTGCCCAAGGAGGGATTACGGACAGCAAGGACTGCCGAGTGATGACTCGAGGACTTGCTTCAACTGTGGTAAGTCAGGCCACATCAGGAAGGATTGTCCCAAAGGGACAGCCGAAAGGCAACCCAAACAAAAAGACTACCATGGGGTAATCGAGCCAGCGGCTAAGAGGCAGGCCGTAACACCGCGGGTTTATGAGCTATCGCGGGACATGGGCAATACGGGCAGGTACAACTCGATCACTAGTACGTACATAACCCTAACTGTTAAATAAAAAAAAATTGAGCATTGCATGGCATGCATAAACAGTAGGGTACGTAGCATTCAGGATGAATGTGTAGGGACCTTGGTTGTGGGCGGTGTTGAAACACACGTCCTGTTAGATTCGGGGCTTCACATTGCTTTGTAAGCCCGGAATGGTTTAAAAAGAGTGGGATTCAAGGAGAACCCATCTCTGGAATGGGTAAAGTACAAGCGGCTGGAGGGCAAATAATGAATTCCCTGGGAATTGTGCGGAACATCCCGGTTATGATTGGGAATGTCAATTTGCCGGCCGACTTGGTAGTCGTCCAACTCAAGGATTACGAGGTAATCTTGGGTATGGACTGGCTGGGAATGAACAAGGCGACCCTAGAGTGTCATAGGGGCCGAGTTCGGTTTGAGAAAGAGGGAGGGAGATTGGAATTCCAAGGGATCCAACCCACCTCGGGAAGTTTGGTAATCTCAGCAATCCAGGCAGAACGGATGCTAGAGAAGGGGTGCGAGGCCTATGTAGCCACGATAAGCACCGAGGGAAATAAGAAGAGTTGGGAGTTAAAGGATATCCCAGTGGTCAATGAATTCTCGGATGTGTTCCAGGCCTTGTCCGGGTTACCACCTGATAGGGCGGATCCATTCACGATTGAATTGGAACCAGGGATTGCCCCAATCTCGAAAGCACCCTATCGTATGGCTCCAGCCGAGATGGCTGAGTTAAAGAAACAGTTGGAAGAACTGTTGGATAAAGGATTCATCAGGCCGAGTGAGTCACCTTGGGGTGCACTGGTGCTGTTTGTGAAAAAGAAGGATGGAAGCTTTAGGCTTTGCATCGATTATCGGGGATTGAATCGGGTTACGGTAAAGAACAAGTACCCATTACCCCGAATTGATGAGTTGTTGGATCAACTCAGAGGTGCGACCTGGTTCTCAAAGATCGATTTGGCCCAGGGATATCACCAAATTTCGATTGAGTCATCGGATATTCGGAAGACGGCTTTTCGGACAAGATATGGACACTACGAGTTTGTAGTGATGCCATTCGGTTTAACCAATGCACCGGCAGCCTTTATGAAGATGATGAATAGGGTATTTCGGGATTGTTTAGATGAGTTTGTTATCATTTTCATTGATGACATCCTCGTCTATTCAAAGGGGCACGAAATGCACCAAAATCATCTAAGGGTGGTGATGGATCGGTTAAGGGAGCACAAGCTTTACGCCAAGCTAAGCAAGTGTAGCTTTTGGCAGAGAAGTATTGGGTTCTTGGGACACATTGTGTCCGACCAAGGGGTGTCAGTAGACCCGGAGAAAGTTAAGGCTATCAAGGATTGGCCGAGGCCTCGGAATGCAACTGAGATTAGGAGCTTCCTGGGTTTGGCCGGATACTATAGACGGTTTGTCAATGGGTTTGCGAAAATGGCCTACCCCATGACTAGTCTAACCGGGAACGATGTTAAGTACGAGTGGACAGCCAAGTGCGAGGAATGTTTCCAACGGTTGAAGGAGATGCTAACGACTGCACCAGTCTTGGCACTACCTGAACTGGATGAACCTTATGCGGTATACACAGACGCATCCAGAACTGGATTGGGTGCTGTTCTTATGCAAAAGGGTAGGGTGATTGCCTATGCATCAAGGCAATTGCGGAAACATGAAGGAAACTATCCCACTCATGACTTAGAAATGGCGGCAGTAATCTTTGCATTAAAGATTTGGCGGTCATACTTGTATGGAGCCAAAGTGCAAGTTTTTACCGACCATAAGAGTCTGAAGTACATTTCCAGTCAACCCGAATTGAACCTTAGGCAAAGAAGGTGGATGGAATTCGTGGCTGATTATGATCTAGATATTGCCTACCATCCGGGAAAGGCAAATCTTGTGGCGGATGCCTTGAGTAGGAGGCGTTCGGATGTGCATGCGGGAAAGGATGCGGAAACCCTTGTGGGACTGGTTAAGATGATGCATTTGAATGCAATATCAAACGAACCAGAACCATTGGGTATAGACGCAGCAAATCGGGCAGATCTATTGAGTAAGATCCGAATAGCCCAAGAAAAAGATGGACTGCTGAACCAAGCGGTCCAGAACAATCAGTCCGAGTATGGGAAATCGAACAACGGGACAATTGTGATAAGAGGACGAGTGTGCGTCCCTAATGTACCAGAATTAAGAGAAGAAATCCTAAGGGAAGCACATCAGTCCAGATTCGCAATTCACCCGGGTGCGAGTAAGATGTACCGAGACTTGAAGCGGTACTACCATTGGGCAGGACTGAAGAGGAATGTAGCTGAATGGGTGGCTAAGTGTCCGACTTGTCAACTGGTCAAGGCGGAACACCAAGTTCCGAGTGGGCTGCTGCAAAACTTACCCATTCCGGAATGGAAGTGGGACCATATCACAATGGATTTTGTGAGTGGGTTACCAAGGACAAGGGCACGGCATGATGCTATCTGGGTGGTCGTGGATAGGCTGACCAAGTCAGCACACTTCCTGGCTATTCAGAAAACGGATGGGACTGAAAGAATTGCAGCACGTTATGTGGAAGAGATAGTCCGATTGCATGAAGTCCCGGTAAGCATTGTCTCAGATCGGGACCCACGATTCACGGCCCATTTTTGGAAGGCATTCCAAAAAGCCTTAGGAACGAGGGTGAACATGAGCACGGCTTACCACCCCCAAACAGATGGGCAATCCGAACGAACCATCCAGACACTTGAGGACATGTTGCGTGCATGTGTTTTGGATTGGGGCGGATCATGGGAAAAATATTTGCCCTTGGCCGAGTTCGCATACAACAATAGCTTCCACACGAGCATCGGAATGTCTCCTTACGAAGCATTGTATGGGCGGCCTTGTCGGACCCCATTGTGTTGGACCGAAGTGGGGGAGCGTAGGACCCTTGGACCAGATATTGTGGATGAAACCACCGAAAAGATCAAATTCTTAAGGATCAAAATGAAGGAAGCACAAGACAGACAGAAAAGTTATGCGGACAAACGAAGGAGGAATTTGGAGTTTGAGGTGGGTGATTGGGTATATTTGAAAACCATCACATTTAAAGGGAGGAATCGAACTTCGAAGAGTGGGAAGTTGAATCCAAGGTACTTAGGCCCGTTTAAAATCACAGAAAGGGTTGGATTAGTGGCATACAAACTAGACTTACCACCCGAAATGGACATGTTCCATAATGTCTTCCATGTGTCGCAACTGAGGAAGTGCCTATCGGATCAAGACATAGTCATTTCTGCACCACCTGCTGAACTAAGGGAAAATCTAACCTTAGAAGCTATTCCAGTTCGGATCATGGACCGAATGGAAAGAGTTACCAGAAGAAAGGTAGTTCGGATGGTCAAAGTAGTATGGAAGTGCAATGGGACTGAAGAAATCACTTGGGAAACCGAAGACAAAATGAAGGCTGAATTTCCTAAGTGGTTCGAGGAGTGGGAAACCAAACAAGTATTTGGTCTGGATTCGGGGACGAATCCACTTCAAGTGGGGGAGACTTGTAACACCCCCGATCCTCAGTAAAGATCGGTAGGGCGAGCTGACCGACAGCTGGGCGAGCTGGCCGGTAGCTGGGCTAGCTGGCCGGTAGCTGGGCGAGCTGGCCGGTAGCTGGGCGAGCTGGCCGGTAGCTGGGCGAGCTGGTCGGTAGCTGGGTGAGCTGGTCGGCAGTAGACGAGCTGGTTGGTAGTTGGGGCCAACTGGCCAGCTAGCAATGGCTCGGGCAGTTGGTGCCGAACCAGTGCCACGACCAGGCACAATGGTTCGACCAGAAACGTTGATTGGTCGAACAAAGGCCGTGACCGTTCGTGAAAAACTACCACGAGCCCTATAAATGGAGGGCTTGGGGCGACACAAGGACACACGCTGGGAGAGGAAGAAATCCTAGAGTTTTCTAAGGCAATATTCGAGAGGAGTTATAACGAGTGAGGTAAGAGATCGTGAACCTGTGATCGGGAAACCAACTTTGGGGTACGCGATTAAAGGCTAGGCGTGGTAAGGTAAGTAATCCACTTCCATTTACGCTGGGATTCCTCTTCCCCGGTGGTTCGGTAAGTAAGGGAATCCAAGGCGGGATTGGTGGATGAACTTGGCTGAATGATCGGGATTGGGTGAAACCTTTCCGGACAGATAGTCGGCTTGGACTTCCCTTAGACCGGATCGAGTCTTTTAGGGCAAGTAGCGACTGGCCAAAGGGTTCGAGTGATGCCTACCTTGGCTGGCTGGTCGATCGGATCTGCCCAAGTCCGATCCGAGTCTGTCTTGGTCGAATTCTATGTTGAACTTAGCGACTTAACGGGTTTTGCATGAGTTGCATTCATTCATGCATGTTTCTAAGCCCTTTCGGGTAATATTGGCTAAGTCCAGGATAATTAAGCGGCTTTGGCCTTTTTCAGGAAAAGATGGTGATCGTGGTAAGGATTTGGCTTGAGCGCAAGACTGGTGATCCGAGTATATGGGTGGTGTATGGATCCGGGTAGTTAGGATTGTTGAATATGTAAGCCTTCGGGCCAACTATCATGTTGTAACGAATCCTACTTGTATAATTCAATAAAATTCCGGATCTTTTATATATGACTCTATAAATGACTCTAACAAAAACTCATGAATCTCAGAATAACTCAAAAGCGGACTTAAACTAGATAAGAGACCTTAAAATATGGACCTTAGACTCGGAATTCCTTGGTAAATCCGAAAGGGAACAACCTCTTCGGAGATATAATCCGGAAAGGGTGTTTCAGGCACCACCTAGCTTCTCACTGAAGTATGCCACTGGTCTCCCTCCTTGGGTTAGCACTACTCCTATGCCTATTCCAGAGGCATCACACTCCACTTCAAACGTCTTGTTGAAGTCGAGCAGGACTAGCACTGGTGCATGTGTAAGGCTGTCCTTCAAGGCCTGGAATGCCTTCTCCTGAGCTTCCCCCCAGCTGAATCCCACGTTCTTCTTCACTACTGCCGTCAAGGGTGAGGCAATACTGCTGAAGTTGGGCACGAATCTCCTATAGAAGCTGGCCAGTCCGTGGAAGCTCCTTACTTGGCTGATGTTGCCTGGTGTTGGCCATTCTTGTATGGCTCGAATCTTCTCTTCATTAACCTGTAGGTCCTGTGAACTTACAACAAAACCTAAAAAGACAAGTTTATTAGTACAAAAGATGCACTTCTTGAGATTGGCATAAAGCTCTTCTTGTCGAAGGGTTTTAAGTACCATCTCAAGATGTGTGAGGTGTTCCCGTAGGCACTTACTATAAACTAGTATGTCATCAAAGTAAACCACTACAAACTTAGTGATGTACGCCATAAGAACTTGGTTCATAAGGCGCATGAAGGTGCTTGGGGCATTAGTCAAGCCAAATGGCATGACTGTCCACTCGTAGAGCCCTTGCTTTGTCTTGAAAGCAGTCTTCCATCCATCACCTTCTTTCATCCTGACCTGGTGGTATCCACTCTTGAGGTCTATCTTAGAGAAGACCGTGGCTCCACTCAGCTCATCTAGCATGTCATCCAGCCGTGGTATTGGATGCCGGTACTTGACAGTGATGTTGTTGATTGCTCGGCAGTCCATGCACATTCGCCAAGTACCATCCTTCTTGGGCACTAGTAGCACTGGTACGGCACATGGACTGAGGCTCTCTCGAACGTATCCTTTCTCCAGGAGCTCCTTGACTTGCTTCTCAAGCTCCTTGGACTCCTCTGGATTCATCCTGTAGGCTAGCCGGTTGGGCAGGGCTGCTCCGGGTACTAGATCAATCTGGTGTTCTATGCCACGTAAAGGAGGCAAGCCTGCTGGTCTCTCCTCTGGAAATACATCCTTGAACTTGTTGAGGAGAGTTGCTACTTCAGGAGGTAGCTCTACCTGTTCTTTTTCTACATTCAACACTTCCTTGAAAACCATTAGTAACATTAAATCCTTCGAGGCTAAAGCTCTCCGGATATGGCTTGGTTGAATAAGAAAATTAGACTTGATAAGTTTCTTTTCCTTACTCATTTGGAGTTGTAGCTCATGTACCTGGGCAGGTGTAAGAGGAGCCAAGCTGACCTTTCTTTTGTCATGCACAAAAGTGTAGAGATTGGTTCGGCCATCATGCCTGGTCTCTTTGTCAAACTGCCATGGTCTTCCTAGCAGAAGATGGCCAGCTTGCATGGGCACCACGTCGCACACGACTTGGTCGTGGTACTTGCCCACACTGAATGGCACAGTGACTTGCTCATGGATCTTGAGCTCCACCTTGTCATCTAGCCATCTCAGTCTATATGGTCGAGGATGCTTTGTCTTCTCTAGACCTAGCTTATCAACCATATAAGCACTAGCAACGTTAGTGCAAGAACCACCATCTATGATGAGGCTACATACCTTGCCCTTGATGGTGCAACGGCTGTGGAAGATGTTCTCCCTTTGGATGGTCTCTGAAGGATCCACCATTGCACTGAGGATGCATCTAGTGACCAGCACTTCCCCCACATCAGGGTACTCAATGTCACCATACTCCTCTTCTGGTTCATAGTCCTCTTCATCTTGGGACTCATATTCTCCAGCCTCCGTAATCAACATGACCCGGTTGTTTGGGCACTCCCTTGAGATGTGTTAACGACCCCTACACTTGAAACAAGTGATGTCACGTGATCTTTGAGGGTTAGAAGACTTACCAGGCTCTCTCTGGTCACGGGTGGGTTCAGGAGGCTTGCTCTTGAACCTGGACTCGATCTCTATGCTCTTGCCTTTGTCTACGGGCTTGGGCATGTTGCTTGGTGCCCAAGGTGTCTTAGGCTTGCTGCGGATGTCTTGGTTCTTACGTTTGATGTGCTGCTCAGCCTGGACAGATAGGTGGAACAAGTCTTTGAAGTCACTGTAGATTTGCCTTTCCACCTTGCGGCTGATTCTTTCTTGGAGTCCATCCAAGAATTGTGCCATCAATGCTTCTTCATCATCATTGAGCTCCAATCTGTTCCTTAGCTTCTCGAACTCTTCATAGTACTCCTCTACAGATCTAGTTCCCTGCTTAAGAGTATGAAAACGACGTTGCAAAAGTCTCTATGAAAGTAAGGTGGAACAAACCTTTGTCGCATGAGGTCTTTCATGTCGACCCATGAGTCTATGGGCCTCATTCTCTTCCTCCTTCTGTTAGATACCTCACGATCCCACCAGATGAGGGCATTGTACGTGAGTTGTGCTACTGCCATTGAGACTCTCCTAGGTCCTGGTTGGTTGTAATGATCAAAGATATGATCCATTCTTCTTTCCCAATCTAGGTAAGCCTCGGGGTCTACTTTTCCTGCAAAACTAGGAGGAGTTAGCTTAACATCAGGATGATTTACCCGGTTGTAGGTGTGTTCATCTCCATCCTCATGATGTCTAGGAGGCATTCTTGGTCTCTGGTGAAGACCATATGGCTCAAAGCCATCATCTTCTGCCTCTGGTTGCCATGGAGGTCCTCTCGGCCTAGGGTGATAGTTATGAGGTTGTGTGTCCTCATCTCCATCTGGCTGGGGTTCCTCCTGTTCGTGCCGTGTCCTAAGGTGCTCAGGACCCTCAGGACGGTCTTGCTCAGCTCTCACATGCCTTATGGCCTGGAATCTCACCGGTATTTCCACGCGCTCCAACCTCTCGCCTATGGATGCGAGTTGTGTTTGGAGTGTGGTGAACATGGCCATCATGGCTTCGGTTGCTTCTCTATTTTCTTCTGCCATTGTGTGCTACAAAGAAAGAAGACAAGTTAGGATGCTCCTAAATTATTAGGAGGGTTTTCTTTTTATAAGGATTCGAAAATTTTGCGAAAAGGAAAAAATCTGAGAATTGGAAATTCAAAGATATGAAGATTTGAGAAAAAGGAAACTTTCTTGACAACTTGTGCTAGCTGTCCAATTCCAATTCTTTTAGTATTCTTTCTATTTTCTTTTTCTTTTCTTTTTAATTTAACTTAAAAATAAAGGAAATATGATTTAAACAAAAAGGAAAACGTGAATGGCATGCAAAAGTGAATCTAAACCCTAGTGATACAAGTAGAAGGCTAGATGCACTCGGTTTGGAGTTTGATGTTATTTTTTTGATTTTTCTTGAATGCAACTTAAACTAATGCAAGAACTCAAAACAAAACAAGCAAAAGGATAGAAACAACCTGGTTTAGGAGCTTTAACCTCTGATACCAAAATGATACAAGCCTTGATTCAAGGATGTATGCGCGTGAGCTGTTTGGAGAAGTTTAGGTGAGAAACTCGACCTTAGACTTCTTGGATAGGGGTTTTTGGGTGTATTCGATGGAAAGGTGAAGTGAACCACACGAGGGGTGATGAACCTCATGATAAATCACAAACTTAGAGCTAGGAGGGCTGGTCTCAACTAGATTCTAAGCGCACAAGATTCTTGAGAGAAAACTTGTTGGGTAAAAAGTTCTATCTTTATTAATATCAAAAAGGTTGTCAAAATACAATGCTGGAAGGAGCCCTATTAATATGCTCGACAGCTTGACCTTCTAGGGTCGACCCAAATAAGAAAAGGAAAACTTACAAAAGTGCACAAAAGGAAAAGATACAAAACTGTATAATCGAAAAAGGACCTATTCTTAAAATGTCTTTGACTCAATAAAAGTAAATATTCTAGATCCTACCCTGCAAAACAGAAAGAGGCATATATTTGAATTGAAACTTACCTTAACTTACCTCATGGCCAAGAAATGGAAGGTGGCCGTCCTTGTGGCATGCACGCGCCTTGCTCCTAGTCTTCGACTTGGAGTAGGGTTAAAATTCTTTGGGCCCTGACCTCTCTTGCCACTAAAGCCCACGTCTCTGATGTCCCTTGTGTTGTTGAGAAGCCATTGGACTCTTCCTTGCATTTTGGGCCCTTTGTCCTTAGTCGATCTTCCTCTAGGAGCTTGTCGACCCATAAGCTGAATTTTTGGAAGAGTGCCCTTGATCTGCTTCTTGTCATTGCTCCTTGATGTACCACTGGTGTAGATACTTCCTCTAGGTGCATTTCATGGAGCTGGTAGCTCATTTGGTCTGAGTCCGCTTGTGTAGAAGTGGAAATGCGCGTGTACTCGCCTGGATCGACTGTACCGGCTGGATTGTGCGAGGTACTGGCCGGAATGCCTTCAGGACCGGCCAAGTTGATCCCGGAGTTGGCGGCATCACCAGAAGGACCGGAGGTGTCATCCATGTCGCCACCAAGTGTGCCGGAAGCTTGGGCCTCTCCGCCGGCAATGCTGGTTGCTCTGGTCCTTGTGGTCGAGGGTCCGGCGGTACTGCTTGGGCCGGAAGGCGTGCCAGATGGTCCGGCTATCTCGGGCAAGCTTCCTGGTCGGCCAGTCTGGTCTCCTGGCTCGATGTACGACCTGATGTCCTCATCAGGTAAGGTCTCTTGAAACTTGGCAACATTACCTACTGTCAAAGGAGTTTGTTATTCATACAGATCATGAGAAGCTCAAGCACTTTAGAGGACAAACTAAGCTTAAGAAAAGGCATGCAAAGTGGCTTGAGTTTGTGGAGACTTTTCCCTATGTGATCAAATATAAGAAAGGTCAAGATAACGTTGTGGCTGATGCTTTATCAAGGAGACATGCTCTCATCAGCACAATGGAAAGCTAAGATTATGGGATTTTCAAGAACTGTTTAAGGAGACCAACAAGGCTGCATCTGGTATGTTTTATCAACATGATGGATTTTTGTTTAAGGAAAAGCGTCTTTGTATTCCTCAGGGATCAATGAGAGAACTATTGATTGGAGAAGCTCATGGAGGAGGACTCATGGGTAATTTTGGCCGAGATAAGACATTGAGTGTACTTATGGAACATTTCTACTGGCCACATCTAAAACAAGATGTTGAAAGATTCTGTGCTAAGTGCATAACTTGCTTGAAACCAAAATCCAGGTCACACCCCTATGGTTGTTATATGCCTTTGCCCATTCCTAACCTACCTTGGGTAGATATCTCTATGGACTTTGTCTTAGGTCTGCCGAAGATCAACCACAAGGATTCTATCTTTGTAGTTGTAGACAGGTTCTCAAAGATGGCTCATTTTATACCATGTAACAAGACTAATCATGCTACACAAATAGCTGATCTATTTTTTAAAGAAGTAGTGCGCCTACATGGAGTTTCCAGAACAATCATTTCAGATCGTGACACCAAATTTCTAAGTCATTTCTGGAAGACATTATGAAAAAGGTTGGGAACTAAGCTGCTCTTCTCAATGACTTGCCACCCACAGACTGATGGTCAAACAGATGTAGTAAACCGAACTCTTTGAACATTGTTGAGAGCCACGGTCGGTAAGAATCTAAGAAACTGGTTGTCTTGCTTACCTTACATTGAGTTTTCTTATAATCATGCTAAACATTCAGCAACTAAACTTTCTCCTTTTGAAGTGGTTTATGGATTTACTTCTACTACCCCACTAGATCTTATACCTTTACCTCAAGATGTTATGTCTAGTGAAGGAGAAACCAGGGCAGATTATGTAAAGAAGATTCATCAAAAGGTCATGGAAAACTTGGAAAAGAGAATCGAGCAGTACAAAAGAAATGCAGATAAACACCGAAAAGACATATCATTTGAACCTGGAGATTGGGTATGGCTGCACATGAGACATGAAAGATTCCCCAACCAAAGGAAATCCAATCTTTCCCCAAGAGGAGATGGTCCTTTTCGTGTTTTAGAGAAGATCAACAACAATACCTATAAGCTTGAGCTGCCAGGTGAGATGACCATATCTCCTACTTTTAATATTACTGATCTTGCTCCTTTTCATGCGGATGTACCTGTTCTGAGGACAGAACCTTTTCAAGAGGGAGGAGATGATGAGGACATCAATACTAGCTCACTAGAAGCTGAGGAAGAGCCCATTAATATACCTATTATGAGACAAGCTCCAATAACAAAATCAGGCACAAGAAACCTTTGTAAGATGTTCAACAAGTCTGTCGAGAGTCTCATAACAATCATAGAAGATGGAGGATTCCATGAAGCTCAACTTACTAAAGAATTACAAGAAGGAGACTATGAACAACTAAAGACTACAACAATTTCACTCCTTCCAGTTTTACAAGGCTTCAAAGATACAACCTTGTTCATCATTGCTAAACAAACTTAAGAAGGCATTATAAGGAGCTACAAGAGACCAAGGTGCGTATTTAAAATTCTTATGTTTGAATTAACAAGTTTATTTGCTTGTTTTTGCAGGAATGTGACTGTTAAGTTTAAGAGTCTTTTATTTGTCATTAGGTCCTAATGTCTTGTTGTTATTTTTGCTTTAGTCCTTTCATTATAATGTATTTTCAGCCCTAGAAGGCACCTGCTGCTGGACTAGTATATAAAGTCCCTTCTCAGCATGTAATCACTTATGTTTTATGAAATAAAAACCTAGTTTTTCTTCCTTTGAAAGGAGCTGACGCCTCCAGCCTTCTTGTGTGAGAATCCTTGAAGCTTGAGTGCTCTAGACTTATCACAGACCTTCCATAATCTGTGTGGCATCTCTCGATCCACCTCTCTACTCAATCCTCACTTAGATCCTCCAGAAAGTGCTCTACAGCCAGCTGAAGGGTCACCATCAACCCATCACTGTTGAGTCTCTAGAAAGTGCTGTACAGCCAGCTAGAGTCTCTCTAGCAGTTCCCCTTGCTCGAACAAGTCCTCTTGTTCCTGCATCAATAATGCATACCATCCCGCAGTTCGCGATAGATTATTACATGGTCGCTTTGTCGTATCTATTTTTGCCTCAAATTTTGTCACAATATAGAAAACCTAGCTAGCTTAATGTGGGAATTGCATTCTTGTCATGGTGAGCTCTAATTCATATGTTACGGACGAGCGGACATGTCAAGTTGATCGGTCTGTTAAAGTGATCATTCTAAACTGATAATTGGTGCTTATTGAGTAAAGGCTTATAAATGAAGCATAATGCATGGCATCACATAGTTTTGGCAAGATTGAATTACTTGAATGGTTTTTGTATCGATTTATGTCTCAAATTTTGTCCCAACATAGAAAATTGAGCTAGCTTGACATGGGCATATGATTCCTGTCATTCTGAGCTCTAAATCAAAAGTTACGGACCATTTAGTGTGGACATGTCAAGTTGATCGCCTAGTAAAAGTGATCATTGGTGCTTATTAAGTAAACACTTATAAATGAAGCATAAAGCATGGCATCACGCAGTTTGGGATAGATGGATAACTTGGACGCTTTGTCGTGTCTAGTTCGGTCGAAATTTTGTTACAGTATAAAATATTGAGCTAGCCTAACTTGTGCATTGGTTTGTGTCATTCCTTCCTCTAAATCAAAAGTTACGGACGATTTAGTGCGGAAATGTCAAATTGATCGGGCAGTTAAAGTGATCATTCTAAACTAATCATTGGTGCTCATGGAGTAAAGGCTTATAAATGAAGCATAATTCATGGCATCACACAGTTTTAGATAGATTTGATTACTTGGACGCTTTGTCGTATCTATTTTTGTCTCAAATTTTGTCACAATATAGAAAGTTGAGCTAGCTTAACGTGGGCATTGGATTCATTTCATTCAGAGCTCTAAATCAAAACTTACAGACGATTTAGTACAGACATGTCAAGTTGATCGGCCAGATTATATGATTATTCTAAAGTATTCATTGGTGCTCGTTAAGTAAGGCTTACAAATGAAGCAGAATGCATGGCATTTCGCAGTTCGGACTAGATTAGATTACTTGAATGCATTTTCATATCTGTTTCTGTCTCAAATTTTGTCACAATATAAAAACATTAGCTACATTAACGTGGGCATTGGATTCGTGTCATTTTGAGCTCTAAATAAAAAGTTATGGATGATTTAGTGCAGATATGTCAAGTTTATCGGCCTGTTAAAGTGATCATTTAAAATGATCATTGGTGCTCATTGAGTAAAGGGTCATAAATGAAGCATAATGCATGGGATCACGCAGTTTTGGCTAGATTGGATTACTTCAATGGTTTTTCATATCTTATTTTCTTTAACATTTAACATGGGCATTGGATTTATGTTATTCTGAGCTCTAAATCAGAAGTTACGGACGATTTAGTGCTGACATATCAAGTTGATCGCCTAGTTAAAGTTATCATTCTAAACAGATCATTGGTACTCATTAAGTAAACCCTTATAAATGAATCATAAAGCATGGCATCATGCACTTTGGGATAGAGTGGATTACTTGGACGCTTTGTCGTATCTAGTTCTGTCTCAAATTTTTTCACAATACAAAAATGAGCTAGCTTATTGTGGGTATTGCATTCGTGTCCTTCTGAGCTCTAAATCAAAAGTTAGAGACGATTTAGTGTGGATATTTCACGTTTATCGGCCAGATAAAGCTATCATTCTAAACTGATCGCTGGTGCTCATTGAGTAAAGACATATAAATGAAGCATATTTCATGGCATCATGTAGTTCTGGATAGATTGGATTACATGGATGCTTTGTCGTATCTTTTTTTTGTCTCTAATTTTGTCACAATATAGAAATCGAGCTAGCTTACCGTGGGCATTGAATTCGTTTCATCTGAGATCCAAATCACAAATTACGGATGAAATAGTGCGGACATGTCAAGTTGGTCGGCCAGTTATAGTGATCATTCTAAACTGATCATCGGTGCTCATTGAGTTAAGAGTTATAAGTGAAGCATAATGCATGACATCATGAAGTTCGGGATTGATTGGGTTACTTGGACACGTTGTCATATCTATTTCTATCTTAAATTTTGTCAGAATATAGAAAATTGAGCTAGATTTACGTGGGCATTGGATTGGTGTCATTCTGAGCTCTAAATCATAAGTTACGCACGATTTAATGCGGACATGTAAAATTGATCGACTAGTTAAAGTGATCATTCATAACTTATTCATGTCAAGTTGATCGCCTCCTTAAAGTGATTGTTCTAAACTGATCATTGGTACTCTTTAAAATAACACTTATAGATGAAGCATAAAGCATGGCATCACACAGTTTTGGATAGATTGGATTACTTGGATGCTTTGTCGAATCTAGTTCTATCTCAAATTTTTTCATAGTATAAAAAATTTGAGCTAGGTTAACGCGAGCATTGGATTCGTGTCATTCGGAGCTTTGAATCAAAAGTTACATACGATTTATTGCAGTCATGTCAAATTGATTGGCCAATTAAAGTCATCATTCTAAACTGATCATTGGGGCTCATAGAGTAAAGGCTTATAAATGAAGCATAATGCATGGCATCACGGAGTTCGGGATAGATTTGATAACATGGATGTTTTGTCGTATCTAGTGTTGTCTCAAATTTTGCCGCAATGTAGAAATTGAGCTAGCTTAACGTAGACATTGGATTCGTGTCATTCTGATCTCTAAATCAAAAGTTAGGAAAGATTGAGTGTGGACATAACAAGTAGATCGGCCAGTTAAAGTGATCATTCTAAACTGATCATTGGTGCTCATTGAGTAAAGGGTAATGCATGACATCATGCAGTTCAGGATAGATTGGATTACTTGGACGCTTTGTCGTATCAATCTCTGTCTCAAATTTTGACTCAATATAAAAAATGAGCTAGCTTAACGTGGGCATTGGATTCATATCAGTTTTAGCTCTAAATCATAAGTTACGGACGAATTAATGCGGAAATTTCAAGTTGATCGGGCAGTTGAAGTGATCATTCTAAACTGATCATTGGTGCTCATTGAGTAAAGGTTTATAAATGAAGCATAATGCATGGCATCACGCAATTTTAGCTAGATTGGATTACTTGAACGCTTATATCTAATCATTCTAAACAGATCATTGGTGCTCATTGAGTAAAGGCTTATATCAATTGCCAGCTCAAATTTTGTCACAATATAGAAAATTGAGCTACCGTAACATTGGCATTGGATTCGTGTTATTCTAAGCTCTAAATCAAAAGTTATGGAGGATTTAGTGCGGACATGTCAAGTTGATCGCCTAGTTAAAGTGATCATTCTAAACTGATCACTGGTACTCGTTAATTAAACGCTTATAAATGAAGTATAAGGCATGGCATCACGCAGTTTGGGGTAGAGTGGATTACTTGGTCTTATCTATTTATGTCTCAAAATTTTGTCTCACTATAGAAAATTGAGCTAGCTTAACGTGGGCATTGGATTCGTGTCAGTTTAATCTGTTAATCATAAGTTATGGACGATTTAATGCGGAAATTTCAAGTTGATCGGGCAGTTAAAGTGATCATTCTAAACTGATCATTGGTGCTCATTGAGTAAAGGCTTATAAATGAATCATAATGCACGACATCACGCAGTTTTAGCTAGATTGGATTACTTGAATGCTTTTTCATATCTATTTCTGTCTATAATTTTGTAACAATATATAAAATTGAGCTACCTTAACATGGGCATTGGATTCGTGTTATTCTGAGATCTAAATCAAACGTTACAGAGGATTTAGTGCGGACATGTCAAGTTGATCGCCTCGTTAAAGTGATCTTTCTAAACAGATCATTGGTACTCATTCTAAACTGACCATTGGTGCTCATTGAGTTAAAGCTTATAAATGAAATATAATGTATGGCATCACGCAGTTTGGGATAGATTGGATTACTTGGACGCTTTGTCGTATATATTTCTGTGTCAAATTTTGTCACATTACAGATAATTGAGCTCGCTTAACGCGGGCATTGGATTCATGTCATCCTAAGGTCTAAATCAAAAGTTACGGATGATTTAGTGCGACATGTAAAGTTGATCGGCCAGTTAAAATGACCATTCTTTTGATCATTGCTTCTCATTGAGTAAAGGCTTATAAATGAAAAATAACTCATGGCATCACGCAGTTCGAGATTGATTGGATCACATGGATGGTTTTTCATACCTATTTCTATCTCAAATTCTGTCACAATATTAACAAAATAGCTAGCTTAATGTGGGTATTGGATTCGTTTCATTCTGAGCTCTCAATCAAAAGTTACGGATGATTTAGTGCATGTCAAGTTGATCGGTCAGTTCAAGTGATCATTCTAAACTGATCACTGGTGGTAATTGATTAAGTGCTTATAAATGAGGCATAATGCATGGCATCACTCAGGTTTGGCTAGAATGGATTACTTGAACGCTTTTTCGTATCTATTTTTGTTTCAAATTTTGTCACAATATCGAAAATTGAGCTAGGTTAACGTGGGCATTGGATTCGTGTCATTATGATAAATCAAAAGTCATGGACGATTTAGTGCAGACATGTCAAGTTGATCGCCTAGTTAAATTGATGATTCTAAAATGATTATCGGTGCTCATTCTGTAAAGGCTTATAAATGAAGCATAATGCATGCCATCATGTAGTTTTTGATAGATTTAGTTACTTGGAGGACTTGTCGAAGCCATTTTAGTCCTTAATTTTATCACAATATAAAAAATTGAGCTATCCTAACGTGTACATTGGATTCGTGTCATTCGGAGTTCTAAATCAAAAGTTACGAATGGCTTTGTGCGGACATGTAAAGTGTATCGGTCAGTTAAATTGATCATTCTTAACTGATCATTGGTGATCATTGAGTAAAGGGTTATAAATGAAGCATAATGTGAGCATTGGATTCATGTCATTCTGAGCTCTAAATCAAAAGTTAAGGACGATTAAATGCGGACATGTCAAGTTGATCGGCCAGTTAAATTGATCATTATATACTGATCATTGGTGCTCATTGAATAAAGGCTTATAAATGAAGCATAATGCATGGCATCACGCAATTCGGGATAGATTGGATTACTTGGATGCTTTTTCGTACCTATATCTTTCTCAAATTTTGTCACAATATAAATAATTGAGCAAGTTTAACGTGGGCATTGGATTCGTGGCATTCTAAGCTCTAAATCAAAACTTACAAATGGTTTAGTGCGTACATGTCAAGTTAATCGACCTGTTAAATTGATCATTCTAAACTGATCATTGGTACTCATTTAGTAAAGGCTTATAAATGAATCATAATGCATGACATCACGTAGTTTTGATTACTTGGAGGACTTGACGAAGCAATTTTAGTCTTAAATTTTATCACAATATAGAAACTTTAGCTACCTTAACGTGGGCATTCGATTCGTGTCATTTTGAGCTCTAAATAAAAAGTTATGGACGATTTAGTGCAGATATGTCAAGTTTATCGGCCTGTTAAAGTGATCATTTAAAATGATCATTGGTGCTCATTGAGTAAAGGGTCATAAATGAAGCATAATGCATGGGATCACGTAGTTTTGGCTAGATTGGATTACTTCAATGGTTTTTCGTATCTAATTTTCTTTAACATTTTGTCACAATATAGAAAATTGAGCTAGCTTAACATGGGTATTGGATTCCTGTTATTCTGAGCTCTAAATCAAAAGTTACGGATGGTTCATTGCGGATATGTCAAGTTGATCGCTTTGTTAAGTGATCATTCTAAACTGTTCATTAGTGTTAATTGATTAAAGGCTTATAAATGAAGAATAATGCATGACATCACATAGTTTTGGCTAGATTGGATTACTTGAACGCTTTTTCGTATCTATTTCTGTCACAAATTTTGTCACAGTATATAAAATTGAGGTAGCTTAATGTGGGCATTGAATTCGTTTCACTCTGAGCTCTAAATCAAAAGTTAGGTACGATTTACTGCGGACATGTGAAGTTGGTCGGCCAGTTAAAGTGATCATTCTCAACTGATCATAGCTGCTCATTGAGTAAAGGCTTATAAATGAAGCATAATGCATGGCATCACGCAGTTTTTGCTAGATTGGATTACTTGAACGCTTGTTCGTTTCTATTTTTGTCTCAAATTTTGTCACAATATAGAAAATTGAGCTACCTTAACATGGGCATTGGATTCGTGTTATTCTGAACTCTAAATCAAAAGTTACAGACGATTTAGTGTGGACATGTAAAGTTGATAGCCTATTTAGAGTGGCCATTCTAAAATGATCATTAGTGCTCATTAAGTAAATGCTTATAAATGAAGCATAAAGCATGGCATCACAAAGTTTTAGATAGAGTGAATTACTCAGACGCTTTGTCGTATCTCGTTATGTCTTAAATTTTTTTACAATATTAAAATTGAGCTAGCTTAGTGTGGGCTTTGAATTCGTGTCATTCTGAGCTCTAAATCAAAAGTGACGGATGATGTCAAGATCGGCCAGTTACATTGATCATTCTAAACTGATCATTGGTGCTCATTGAGTAAAGGCTTATAAATGAAGCATAATGCATAACATCACGCAGTTTTGGCTAGATTGGATTACTTGAACGCTTTTTCCAATCCATTTTTGTCTCAATTTTTTTCACAATATAGAAAATTGAGCTAGCATAACGTGGGCATTTTGAGCTCTAAATCATGAGTTAAGGACGAATTAATGCAGACATGTCAAGTTGATTGGCAAGTTAAAGTGATCATTTGAAACAAATCATTGGTGGTCATTGAGTAACAGCATATAAATGAAGCATAATGCATAGTATTACCCAGTTCGGAATAGATTAGATTACATGGATGCTTTGTCGTATCTATTTTTGTCTCAAACTTTGTCAAAATATAGTAAATTGAGCTAGCTTAACATGGGCATGTTAAGTTGATCGGCCAGGTTAAGTGATTGTTCTTAACTGATCGTTGGGGCTCATTCTAAACTGATCATTGGTGCTCATTGAGTAAAGGCTTATAAATGAAGCAAAATGCATGACATCTCGAAATTCGGAATAGAATGGATTACATTGACGCTTTGTCGTATCTATTTATGTCTCAAACTTTGTCAAAATGTAGAAAATTGCGCTAGCTTAACATGGGCATTTTGAGTTGATCAACCAGTTAAAGTGATAATTCTAAACTGATCATTGGTGCTCATTGATTAAAGGCATACAAATGAAGCATACTGCATGGCATCACGCAGTTCAGGATAGATTGGATTACATGGATGCTTTGTCATATCTACTTCAGTCTCAAATTTTGTCACAATATTGATAATTGAGCTAGCTTAACATGGGCATTGGATTCATGTTATTCTGAGCCCTAAATCAAAAGTTAAGGACAATTTAGTGCTGACATATCAAGCTGATCGCATAGTTAAAGTTATCATTCTAAACAGATCATTGGTACTCATTAAGTAAACCCTTATAAATGAATCATAAAGCATGGCATCATGCAGTTTGGGATAGAGTGGATTACTTGGGCGCTTTGTCGGATCTAGTTCTGTCTCAAATTTTTTCACAATACAAAAAATGAGCTAGCTTATTGTGGGTATTGCATTCGTGTCATTCTGAGCTCTAAATCAAAAGTTACAGACGATTTAGTGTGGACATTTCACGTTTATCGGCCAGTTAAAGCGATCATTCTAAACTGATCACTGGTGCTCATTGAGTAAAGGCATATAAATGAAGCATATTTCATGGCATCATGTAGTTCTGGATAGATTGGATTACATGGATGCTTTGTCGTATCTATTTTTGTCTCAAATTTTGTCACAATATAGAAAATTGAGCTAGCTTACCGTGGGCATTGAATTCGTTTCATTCTGAGATCTAAATCACAAATTACGGATGAAATAGTGCGGACATGTCAAGTTGATCGGCCAGTTATTGTGATCATTCTAAACTGATCATCGGTGCTCACTGAGTTAAGGCTTATAAAGGAAGCATAATGCATGGCATCATGAAGTTCGGGATTATTGGGTTACTTGGACACGTTGTCATATCTATTTCTATCTTAAATTTTGTCAGAATATAGAAAATTGAGCTATATCTACGTGGGCATTGGATTGGTGTCATTCTGAGCTCTAAATCATAAGTTACGCACGATTTAATGCGGACATGTAAAATTAATCGACCAGTTAAAGTGATCATTCGTAACTTATTAATTGTGCTCATTGAGTAAAGGCTTAAAAATGAAACATAATGCATGATATCATGCAGTTTGGATAGATTGGATTACTTGGACGCTTTTTCATATCTATTTTTGTCTCAAATTTTGTCACAATATAGAAAATTGAGCTAGCTTGACATAGGCATTGAATTCTCGTTACTCTGAGCTATAAATCAAAAGTTACGGATGATTTACTGCAGAAATGTCAAGTTGATCGCCAAGTTAAAGTGATCATTGTAAATTGATCATTGACACTCATTAAGTAAACGCATATAAATGAAGCACAGAGCATTGCATCACGCAATTTGAGATAGAGTGGATTACGATGCTTTGTCGTATCTTGTCATGCCCTCAAATGTTTTCACAATATAAAAAATTGAGCTAGCGTATTGTGGGCATTGGAATCATGTCATTCTGAGCTCCAAATCAAAAGTTATGGACGATTTAGTGTAGACATGACAAGTTGATTGGCGAGTTAAAATGATCATCCTAAACTGATCATTGGTGCTCGTTGAGTAAAGGCTTATAAATGAAGCATAATGCATGCATCACGCAGTTTTGGCTAGATTGGATTACTTGAATCGTTTTTCGTATCTATTTCTGTCTCAAATTTTGTCACGATATAGAAAATTGAGCTACCTTAACATGGGCATTGGATTTGTGTTTTTCTGAGCTCTAAATCAAATGTTAAAGACTATTTAGTGCGGACATATCAAGTTGATCGCCAGATTAAAGTGAGCATTCTAAACTGATCGTTGGTGCTCATTGAGTAAAAGCTTGTAAATGAATCACAATGCACGGCATCACACAGTTTTGGCTAGAAATGATTACTTGAACACTTTTTCAAATCTATTTCTGTCTTAAATTTTGTCACAATATAGAAAATTGAGCTAGATTAACGTGGACGTTTGATTCGTGTCAATTTTAACTCTTAATCATAAGTTACATACGATTTAATGTTGACATGTCAAGTTGATCGGGCAGTTAAAGTGGCCATTCTAGACTGATCATTGGTGCTCGTTGAGTATAGGCTTATAAATGAAGCATAATGCATGGCATCACGCAGTTTGGCTAGATTGGATTACTTGAATGCTTTTTCGTATCTATTTCTTTCTCAGATTTTGTAACGATATAGAAAATTGAGCTACCTTAACTTGGGCATTGGATTCGTGTTATTCTGAGCTCTAAATCAAAAGTTACAGACGATTTAGCCCGGACATGTCAAGTTGATCGCCTCCTTAAAGTGATTGTTCTAAACTGATCATTGGTACTCTTTAAGTTAACGATTATATATGAAGCATAAAGCATGGCATCACACAGTTTTGGATAGATTGGATTACTTGGATGCTTTGTCGTATCTTTGTCGTATAGATTGAGCCAGGTTAACGCGAGCATTGGATTCGTGTCATTCAGAGCTTTGAATCAAAAGTTACATACGATTTATTGCAGTCATGTCAAATTGATTGACCAATTAAAGTCATCATCCTAAACTGATCATTGGGGCTCATAGAGTAAAGGCTTATAAATGAAGCATAATGCATGGCATCACGAAGTTTGGGATAGATTGGATAACATGGACGTTTTGTCGTATCTAGTGCTGTCACAAATTTTTTCGCAATGTAGAAATTGAGCTAGCTTAACATAGACATTGGATTCGTGTCATTCAGAGATTTGAATCAAAAGTTACATACGATTTATTGCAGTCATGTCAAATTAATTGACCAATTGAAGTCATCATTCTAAACTGATCATTGGGGCTCATAGAGTAAAGGCTTATAAATGAAGCATAATGCATGGCATCACGAAGTTCAGGATAGATTGGATAACATGGACGTTTTGTGTATCTAGTGCTGTCTCAAATTTTTTCGCAATGTAGAAATTGAGCTAGCTTAACATAGACATTGGATTCGTGTCATTCTGATCTCTAAATCAAAAGTTAAGAAAGATTGAGTGTTGACATAACAAGTTGATCGGCCAGTTAAAGTGATCATTCTAAACTGATGATTGATGCTCATTGAGTAAAGGGTTATAAATGAAGAATAATGCATGACATCATGCAGTTCAGGATAGATTGGATTACTTGGACACTTTTTTGTACCTATATCTTTCTCAAATTTTGTCACAATATAAAAAAATTGAGCAAGTTTAACGTGGCAATTGGATTCGTGTCATTTCTGAGCTCTAAATCAAAACTTACAAACGATTTAGTGCGTACATGTCAAGTTAATCGACCTGTTAAATTGATCATTCTAAACTGATCATTGGTACTCATTTAGTAAAAGCTTATAAATGAAGCATAATGCATGACGTCACGTAGTTTTGATTACTTGGAGGACTTGTAGAAGCAATTTTAGTCTTAAATTTTATCACAATATAGAAATTTGAGCTACCTTAACGTGGTCATTGGATTCGTATCATTTTGAGATCAAAATCAAAAGTTACGGACGATTTAGTGCGGACATGTCAAGTTGAGTGGCAAGTTAAAATGATCATTCTAAATTGATCATTGGTGCTCATTGAGTAAAAGCTAATAAATGAAGAAATGCATGGCATCACGTAGTTTGGGATATATTGGATTACTTGGACGCTTTGTCGTATGTATTTCTTTCTCAAATTTTGTCACAATATAGAAAACTGAGCTAGCTTAACGTGGGTATTGGATTCGTGTCATTCTAAGGTCTAAATCAAATGTTACGGACGATTTAGTGCGACATGTCGAGTTGATTGGAAAGTTAAAATGATCATTGGTGCTCATTGAGTAAAGGCTTATAAATAAAGCATAATGCATGGCATCACACAGTCTAGCATAGATTGGATTACTTGGACGCTTTTTTATATCTATTTTTGTCTCAAAATTTGTGACAATATAACAAATTAAGCTAGCCTAACCTGGGCATTGAATTCGTGTCATTATGAGCTATAAATCAAAAGTTATGGACGATATAGCGCATACATGTCAAGTTGATCGGCCAGTTAAAATGATCATTCTAAACTAATCATTGGTTTTTATTGAGTAAAAGCTAATAAATAAAGCATAATGCAGAGCATCTCGCAGTTCGGAATAGATTGGAATACTTGTACACTTTTTTGTTTCTATTTCTCTCTCAAATTTGGTCACAATATAGAAAATTGAGCTAGCTTAACGTGGGCATTGGATTCGTGTCATTCATAGCTTCAAATTAAAAGCTACGGACAATTTAGTGCGGATACGTCAAGTTGATCGACGAGTTAAAATGATCATTCTTAAGTGATCATTGGTGCTCATTGATTAAAAGCTTATAAATGAAGCATAATGCATGGCATAATGCAGTTTGAGATAGATTGGATTACTTGGACGCTTTGTCGTTTCTATTTCTGTCTATGATTTTGTCAAAAACATAGAAAATTGAGCTAGCTTAACATGGGCACTTGATTCGTGTCATTATGATCTATAAATCAAAAGTTATGTATGATTTAGTGCAGACATGTCAAGTTGATCAGCCAGTTAAATTGATCATTTTAAACTGATTATTGGTGCTCATTTAGTAAAGGCTTATAAATGAAGCATAATGCATGACATCACGTAGTTTTGATTACTTGGAGGACTTGTTGAAGCAATTTTAGTCTTCCATTTTAATCACAATATAGAAAATTGAGCTAGCTTAATGTGGGCATTGGATTCGTATCATTCTGAGCTCTAAATCAAAAGTTAAAGACGATTTATTGCGGACATGTCAAGCTGATCGGCAAGTTAAAATGATCATTCTAAACTGATCATTGGTACTCATTGAGTAAAAGCTTATAAATGAACGATAATGCATGGCATCACGGAGTTTTGTATATATTGGATTACTTGTACGCTTTGTCGTATGTATTTTTTTCTCCAATTTTGTCACAATATAAAAAATTGAGCTAGCTTAACATAGGCATTTGATTCGTGTTATTCTGAGGTCTAAATCAAATGTTACAAACGATTTAGTGCAACATGTCATGTTGATCGGCCAGTTAAAATGATCATTTTTCTGATCATTGGTGCTCATTGAGTAAAGACTTATAAATGAAGCATAATGCATCGCATCACCCAGTCTGGGATAGACTGGATTACTTGGATGCTTTTTTGTATCTATTTTTGTGACAATATAGCAAATTGAGCTAGCTTATGATTCGTGTCATTATGAACTAAAAATCAAAAGTTATGAATGATTTAGTGCATACATGTCAAGTTGATCGGGCAATTAAAATGATAATTCTAAACTGATAGAAGGAGCAAGGCGCGTGCATGCCACAAGGACGGCCACCTTCCATTTCTTGGCTGTGAGGTAATTAAGGTAAGTTTTCAATTCGAATATTTGCTCTTTCTGTTTTGCAGGGTAGGATCTAGAATATTTATATTTTTTGAGTCAAAGACATTTTAGGAATAGGTCATTTTTCGGTTATGCACATTTTCCATTTATGCACTTTTGTACATTTTCCATTTGTGCACTTTTGTAATCTTTCCTTTTCTTTCTTTGAGTCGACCCTAGAAGGTCAAGCTGTCGATCATATTAATAAGGCTCCTTCCAGCATTGTAGTTCGACAACCTTTTTGATATTACTAAAGATAGAACTTTCTTCCAACAAGTTTTCTCTCTAAGAATCTTGTGCGCTTAGAACCTAGTTGAGACCAGCCCTCCTAGCTCCAAGTTTGTGATTTATCACGAGGTTCATCACCCCTCATGTGGTTCACTTCACCTTTCCATCGACTACCAACCCAAAAACCCCTATCCAAGAAGTCTAAGGTCGAGTTTCTCACCTAACCTTCTCCAAACAGCCCACGCGCATCCAAGCCTTAGATCGAGGCTTGTATCATTTTGGTATCAGAGCTTAAAGCTCCTAAACCAGGTTGTTTCTATCCTTTAACTTGTTTTGCTTCTTGTTCTTGCATTAGTTTAAGTTTCATTCAAGAAAATCCTAAAAATAACATCTAAGTTCATACCGAGTGCATCTAGTTCCTACGTGCATCACTAGGTTCTAGAATCATTCTTGCATTACTATTTTCGACTTTCCTTTTTGTTAGAATCATATTTATATTATTTTTAAGTTAAATTAAAAGAAAAGAAAAAAGAAAATAGGAAAAGACCAAAAGAATTCGAATTGGACAGCTAGCAATAGTTGTCAAGAAAATTTCCTTTTATTCAAATCTCCATATTTTCGAATTTTCCATTTCTCAGATTTTTTCCTTATAAAAGAAAACCCTCCTAATAATTTAGGAGCAGCATAACTTGTCTTCTTTCCTTGTAGTACGCAATGTCAGAAGAAAATAGAGAAGCAACCGAAGCCATGATGGCCATGTTCACCACCCTCCAAACGCAACTCACATCAGTAGGCGAGAAATTGGAGCGCGTGGAGAGACCTGTGAGATTCCAGGCCATAAGGCACGTGAGAGCTGAGCAAGACCGTGCTGAGGGTCCTGGGCACCTTAGGACACGGCACGAACAGGAGGAGCCCCAGCCAGATGGAGATGAGGACACACAACCTCATAACTATCACCATAGGCCGAGAGGACCTCCATGGCAACCAGGGGCAGAAGATGATGGCTTTGAGCCATATGGTCTTCACCAGAGACCAAGAATGCCTCCTAGACATCATGAGGATGGAGATGAACACACCTACAACCGGGTAAATCATCCTGATGTTAAGCTAACTCCGCCTAGTTTTGCAGGAAAAGTAGACCCCGAGGCTTACCTAGATTGGGAAAGAAGAATGGATCATATCTTTGATCATTACAACCAACCAGGACCTAGGAGAGTCTCAATGGCAGTAGCACAACTCACGGACAATGCCCTCATCTGGTGGGATCGTGAGGTATCTGACAGAAGGAGGAAGAGAATGAGGCCCATAGACTCATGGGTCGACATGAAAGACCTCATGCGACAAAGGTTTGTTCCACCTTACTTTCATAGAGACTTGCAACGTCGTTTTCGTACTCTTAAGCAGGGTACTAGATCAGTAGAGGAGTACTATGAAGAGTTCGAGAAGCTAAGGAACAGATTGGAGCTCAATGATGATGAAGAAGCATTGATGGCACAATTCTTGGATGGACTCCAAGAAAGAATCAGCCGCAAGGTGGAAAGGCAAATCTACAATGACTTCAATGACTTGTTCCACCTATTTGTCCAGGCTGAGCAGCACATCAAACGTAACCAAGACATCCGCAGCAAGCCTAAGACACCTTGGGCACCAAGCAACATGCCCAAGCCCGTAGACAAAGGCAAGAGCATAGAGATGGAGTCAAGGTTCAAGAGCAAGCCTCCTGAACCCACCTGTGACCAGAGAGAGCCTGGCATGTCTTCTAACCCTCAAAGATCATGTGACATCACCTGTTTCAAGTGTAGGGGTCGTGGAAACATCTCAAGGGAGTGCCCAAACAACCGGGTCATGTTGATTACGGAGGCTGGAGAATATGAGTCCCAAGATGAAGAGGACTATGAACCAGAAGAGGAGTATGGTGACATTGAGTACCCTGATGTGGGGGAAGTGCTGGTCACTAGACGCATCCTCAGTGCAATGGTGGATCCTTCAGAGACCCTCCAAAGGGAGAACATCGTCCACAGCCGTTGCACCATCAAGGGCAAGGTATGTAACCTCATCATAGATGGTGGTTCTTGCACTAACGTTGCTAGTGCATATATGGTTGATAAGCTAGGTCTAGAGAAGACAAGGCATCCTCGACCATATAGACTGAGATGGCTAGATGACAAAGTGGAGCTCAAGATCCATGAGCAAGTCACTGTGCCATTCAGTGTGGGCAAGTACCACGACCAAGTCGTGTGCGACGTGGTGCCCATGCAAGCTGGCCATCTTCTGCTAGGAAGACCATGGCAGTTTGACAAAGAGACCAGGCATGATGGCCGAACCAATCTCTACACTTTTGTGCATGACAAAAGAAAGGCCAGCTTGGCTCCTCTTACACCTGCCCAGGTACATGAGCAACAACTCCAAATGAGTAAGGAAAAGAAACTTATCAAGTCTAATTTTCTTATTCAACCAAGCCATGTCCGGAGAGCTTTAGCCTCGAAGGATCTAATGTTACTAATGGTTTCCAAGGAAGTGTTGAATGTAGAAAAAGAACAGGTAGAGCTACCTCCTGAAGTAGCAACTCTCCTCAACAAGTTCAAGGATGTATTTCCAGAGGAGAGACCAGCAGGCTTGCCTCCTTTACGTGGCATAGAACACCAGATTGATCTAGTACCCGGAGCAGCCCTGCCCAACCGGCTAGCCTACAGGATGAATCCAGAGGAGTCCAAGGAGCTTGAGAAGCAAGTCAAGGAGCTCCTGGAGAAAGGATACGTTCGAGAGAGCCTCAGTCCATGTGCCGTACCAGTGCTACTAGTGCCCAAGAAGGATGGTACTTGGCGAATGTGCATGGACTGCCGAGCAATCAACAACATCACTGTCAAGTACCGGCATCCAATACCATGGCTGGATGACATGCTAGATGAGCTGAGTGGAGCGACGGTCTTCTCCAAGATAGACCTCAAGAGTGGATACCACCAGGTCAGGATAAAAGAAGGTGATGAATGGAAGACTGCTTTCAAGACAAAGCAAGGGCTCTACGAGTGGACAGTCAAGCCATTTGGCTTGACTAATGCCCCAAGCACCTTCATGCGCCTTATGAACCAAGTTCTTATGGCGTACATCACTAAGTTTGTAGTGGTTTACTTTGATGACATACTAGTTTATAGTAAGTGCCTACGGGAACACCTCACACATCTTGAGATGGTACTTAAAACCCTTCGACAAGAAGAGCTTTATGCCAATCTCAAGAAGTGCATCTTTTGTACTAATAAACTTGTCTTTTTAGGTTTTGTTGTAAGTTCACAGGACCTACAGGTTAATGAAGAGAAGATTCGAGCCATACAAGAATGGCCAACACCAGGCAACATACGCCAAGTAAGGAGCTTCCACGGACTGGCCAGTTTCTATAGGAGATTCGTGCCAAACTTCAGCAGTATTGCCTAACCACTGACGGCAGTAGTGAAGAAGAAAGTGGGATTCAGCTGGGGAGAAGCTCAGGAGAAGGCATTCCAGGCCTTGAAGGACAGCCTTACACATGCACCAGTGCTAGTCCTGCCTGACTTCAACAAGACGTTTGAAGTGGAGTGTGATGCCTCTGGAATAGGCATAGGAGCAGTGCTAACCCAAGGAGAGAGACCAGTGGCATACTTCCGTGAGAAGCTAGGTGGTGCCTCACTGAACTACCCCACTTATGACAAGGAGCTTTATGCCCTTGTCCGAGCATTGGAGACTTGGCAGCATTACTTGCTGTCCAAGGAGTTTGTGATCCACACTGATCATGAGACTCTCAAACACCTCAGAGGGCAAACCAATCTCAAGAGGAGACATGCCAGGTGGATGGAGTTCATAGAGACCTTCCCATACGTCATCAAGTACAAGAAGGGCAAAGACAATGTGGTAGCCGATGCACTATCAAGGAGCTTTGCCTTGATATCAACCATGGAGGCAAAGGTCCTAGGATTCGAGCACATCAAGGACCTATACAAGGATGATCCTGACTTTGTTGAGAGCTACAAGGAGTGTGGCACAAGGAGTCATGGCAAGTTCTACATCCATAACGGATTCTTGTTCCGAGAAAGAAGGTTGTGCATACCACAAGGATTATTAAGGGAGCTTATCATCCGAGAAGCTCATGGAGGAGGACTCATGGGCCACTTTGGTGTCGACAAGACTCTAGCAGTGGTCAAGGAACACTTCTACTGGCCACACATCAAGAGGACAGTAGAAGATCATTGTGCAAGATGCATCACTTGCAAGAAGGCAAAGTTCCAAGTGCAACCTCACGGGTTGTATCTCCCACTGCCCATACCTACACATCCATGGGTGGACATCTCAATGGACTTTTTTCTAGGTCTGCCCAAGATCAACCACAAAGATGCAATCTTTGTAGTGGTGGACAGATTCTCCAAGATGGCACACTTCATTCCGTGTGCCAATGTCAATGATGCCACACAAACAGCTGAGCTGTTCTTCAGGGAGATAGTACGGCTTCATGGAGTGCCAAGGACCATCGTATCAGACAGGGACACCAAGTTCCTCAGCCACTTCTGGAGGACCCTTTGGAGAAAGCTAGGCACGAAGCTACTCTTCTCTACCACCTGCCATCCTCAAACCGATGGCCAAACTGAAGTTGTCAACAGGACACTATCAACTCTTCTCAGGACTACACTAGAGAAGAACATAAAGACTTGGGTGGAGTGCCTGCCATTCATAAAGTTCGCTTACAACCGAGCCGTGCACTCAGCAACCAAGAAGACCCCATTTCAAGTAGTATACAGCTTCAACCCTCTCACCCCATTGGAGCAAACGCCACTACCACCAGCTGAGATGACCAACCTCAACGGAGCATCCAAGGCAGAGTTCATAAGGAGGTTACACCAGAAGGTAGCAGAAAACTTGGATAGGAGGACTGGACAGTACGTGACTCATGCCAACAAGGGAAGAAAGGAGGTGATCTTTCAACCAGGCGATTGGGTGTGTCTACACCTACGACAGGAGAGGTTCCCAAACCTAAGGAGTTCCAAGCTAGCACCAAGAGGAGATGGACCATTCAGAGTGCTGGAGAGGATCAACAACAACGCCTACCGGATCAAGCTCCCAGGTGAGTTTAATGTGTCCAACACGTTCAACATAACTGACTTAGCCCCTTTCCATGCAGATGAACCAGTTTTGAGGACAAAACCTACTGAAGAGGGAGGGGATGATGAGGACATCAGGTCGTACATCTAGCCAGGAGACCAGACTGGCCGACCAGGAAGGTTGCCCGAGACAGCCAGACAATATGGCACGCCTGCCGGCCCAAGCAGTACCGCCGGACCCTCGACCACAAGGACCAGAGCAACCAGCATTGCCGGCGGAGAGGCCCAAGCTTCCGGCACACTTGGTGGCGACGTGGATGACACCGCCGGTCCCTCTGGTGATGCTGCAAACTCCGGGATCAACTTGGCCGGTCCTGAAGGCATTCCGGCCAGTACCTCGCACAATCCAGCCGGTACAGCTGATCCAGCCGAGTATACACGCATTTCCACTTCTACACAAGAAGACTCGGACCAAATGAGCTCCCAGCTCCAGGAGATGCACCTAGAGGAAGTCTCTACACCAGTGGTACCTCAAGGAGCAATGACAAGAAGCAGATCAAGGGCACTCTTCCACAAATTCAGCTTATGGATCGACAAGCTCCTAGAGGAAGATTGACTAAGGACAATGGGCCAAAAGGGCAAGGAAGAGTATAATGGTTTCTCAACAACACAAGGGACATCAGAGACTTGGGCTTTAGTGGCAAGAGAGGTATGGGCCCAAAGATTCTTAACTCTACTCCAAGTCGAAGACTAGGAGCAAGGCGCATGCATGCCACAAGGACGGCCACCTTCCATTTCTTGGCCATGAGGTAAGTTAAGGTAAGTTAAGGTATGTTTCAATTCGAATATATGCCTCTTTCTGTTTTGCAGGGTAGGATCTAGAATATTTACTTTTATTGAGTCAAAGACATTTTAGGAATAGGTCCTTTTTCGATTATACACTTTTGTATCTTTTCCTTTTGTGCACTTTTGTAAGTTTTCCTTTTCTTATTTGAGTCGACCCTAGAAGGTCAAGCTGTCTAGCATATTAATAAAGCTCCTTCCAGCATTGTAGTTTGACAACCTTTTTGATATTAATAAAGATAGAACTGTTTTCCCAACAAGTTTTCTCTCAAGAATCTTGTGCGCTTAGCATCTAGTTGAGACCAGCCCTCCTAGCTCTAAGTATGTGATTTATCACGAGGTTCATCATCCCTCGTGTGGTTCACTTCACCTTTCCATCGAATACCAACCCAAAAACCCCTATCCAAGAATTCTAAGGTCGAGTTTCTCACCTAAACTTCTCCAAACTGCCCACGCGCATACATCCTTGAATCAAGGCTTGTATCAGGATACCACCAGGTCAGGATGAAGGAAGGTGATGAATGGAAGACTGCTTTCAAGACAAAGCAGCGGCTCTACGAGTGGACAGTCATGATTTGGTTTGACTAATGCCCCAAGCACCTTCATGCGCCTTATGAACCAAGTTCTTAGGGCGTACATCAGTAAGTTTGTAGTGGTTTACTTTGATGATATATTAGTTTATAGTAAGTGCCTACGGGAATACCTCACACATCTTGAGATGGTACTTAAGACCCTTCGACAAGAAGAGCTTTATGCCAATCTCAAGAAGTGCATCTTTTGTACTGATAAGCTTGTCTTTTTAGGCTTCATTGTAAGTTCACAGGGCCTATAGGTTGATGAAGAGAAGATTCGAGCCATTCAAGAATGGCCAACACCAAGCAACATCAGCCAAGTGAGGAGCTTCCACGGACTGGCCAGCTTCTACAGGAGATTCGTGCCCAACTTCAGCAGTATTGCCTCACCATTGACAAGAGTAGTGAAGAAGAACGTGGGATTTAGCTGGGGAGAAGCTCAGGAGAAGGCATTCCAGGCCTTGAAGGACAGCCTTACACATGCACCAGTGCTAGTCCTGCCCGACTTCAACAAGACGTTTGAAGTGGAGTGTGATGCCTCTGGAATAGGCATAGGAGCAGTGCTAACCCAAGGAGGGAGACCAGTGGCATACTTCAGTGAGAAGCTAGGTGGTGCCTCATTGAACTACCTCACTTACGACAAGGATCTTTATGCCCTTGTCCGAGCATTGGAGACTTGGCAGAATTACTTGCTGTCCATGGAGTTTGTGATCCACACTGACGAGACTCTCAAACACCTCAGAGGGCAAACCAATCTCAAGAGGAGACACGCCAGGTGGATGGAGTTCATAGAGACCTTCCCGTACATCATCAAGTGCAAGAAAGGCAAAGACAATGTGGTAGCCGATGCACTATCAAGGAGGTTTCCCTTGATATCCACCATGGAGGCAAAGGTCCTAGGATTCGAGCACATCAAGGACCTATACAAGGATGATCCTGACTTTGCTGAGAGCTACAAGGAGTGTGGCACAGGGAGTCATGGCAAGTTTTACATCCATGAGGGATTCTTGTTCCGAGAGAGAAGGCTGTGCATACCACAAAGATCATTAAGGGAGCTTATCATCCGAGAAGCTCATGGAGGAGGACTCATGGGCCACTTTGGTGTCAACAAGACTCTAGCAGTGGTCAAGGAGCACTTCTACCGGCCACACATCAAGAGGACAGTAGAAGCTCATTGTGCAAGGTGAATCACTTGCAAGAAGGCAAAGTCTCGAGTGCAACCTCACGGGTTGTATCTCCCACTGCCCATACCGACGCATCCATGGGTGGATATATCAATGGACTTTGTTCTAGGTCTACCCAAGATCAACCACAAAGATGCAATATTTGTAGTGGTGGACAGATTCTCCAAGATGGCACACTTCATTCCGTGTGCCAATGTCAAAAAAGCTATACAATTGGGCGAACTCTTTCTTTCTTTTCATTGTTCGAATAATGATGCCACGCAAACAGCCGAGCTGTTCTTCAGGGAGATAGTACGACTTCATGGAGTGCCAAGGACCATTGTATCAGACAGGGACACCAAGTTCCTCAGCCATTTCTGGAGGACCCTTTGGACGAAGCTAGGCACAAAGCTACTCTTCTCTACCACCTGCCATCCTCAAACCGATGGCCAAACTGAAGTTGTCAACAGGACACTATCAACTCTTCTCAGGACTACACTAGGGAAGAACCTAAAGACTTGGGTGGAGTGCCTGCCATTCATAGAGTTCGCTTACAACCGAGCCGTGCACTCAGCAACCAAGAAGACACCATTTGAAGTAGTATACGGCTTCAACCCTCTCACCCCATTGGAGCAAACGCCACTGCCACCAGCAGAGATGACCAACCTCAACGGAGCATCCAAGGCAGAGTTCATAAGGAAGTTACACCAGAAGGTAGCAGAGAACTTGGAGAAGAGGACCGGGCAGTACATGACTCATGCCAACAAGGGAAGAAAGGAGGTGAACTTTCAACCAGGCGATTGGGTGTGGCTACACCTACAGCAGGAGAGGTTCCCCAACCTAAGGAGTTCCAAGCTAGCACCAAGAGGAGATGGACCATTCAGAGTGCTGGAGACGATCAACAACAACGCCTACCGGATCGAGCTCCCAGGTGAGTTAAATGTGTCCAACACATTCAAGGTAACTGACTTAGCCCCTTTCCATGCAGATGAACCATTTTTGAGGTCAAAACCTACTGAAGAGGGAGGGGATGATGAGGACATCAGGTCGTATGTCCGGC
Source organism: Pugionium cornutum (assembly GCA_018901935.1). Lineage (NCBI taxonomy): Eukaryota > Viridiplantae > Streptophyta > Magnoliopsida > Brassicales > Brassicaceae > Pugionium > Pugionium cornutum. The sequence continues at coordinate 27,508,112 of CM032163.1, forward strand.
CAGGAGACCAGACTGGCCGACCAGGAAGCTTGCCCGAGACAGCCGAGCCATTTGGCACGTCTGCCGGCCAAAGCAGTAACGCCGGACCCTTGACCAATAGGACCGGACCGATCAGCATTTCCGGCGAAGAGGCCCAAGCTTCCGGCACACTTGGTGGTGATGTGGATGACACCGCCGGCCCCCTTGGTGACGCCGCCGACTCCGGGATCAACTTGGCCGGTCCAGAAGGCATTCGGGCCAGTACCTCGCACAGTCCAGCCGGTACAGCCGATCCAACCGAGTACACGAGCATTTCAACTTCTATACAAGGAGACTCGGACCAGATAAGCTACCAGCTTCAGGACATGCATCTAGAGGAAGTTTCTACTCCAGTAGTGCCACCAGGAGCAATGACAAGGAGTAGATCAAGAGCACTCTTCCACAAGTTCAGCTTATGGGTCGACAAGCTCCTAGAGGAAGATCGACTAAGGACAATGGGCCAGAAGTGCAAAGAAGAGTCCAAAGGCTTCTCAACAATGCAAGGGACTTCAGAGACTTGGGCTTTAGTGGTAAGAGAGATCACGGCCAAAAGTTTTCAATTCATATATTTGCCTCTTTCTGTTTTGCATGGTAGGATCTAGAATATTTACATTTTTTGAGTCAAAGACATTCTAGGAATAGGTCCTTTTTTGGTTATGCACTTTTGTACATTTTCCATTTGTGCACTTTTGTAATCTTTCCTTTTCTTTCTTTGAGTCGACCCTAAAAGGTCAAGCTGTCGAGAATATTAATAAGGCTCCTTCCAGAATTGTAGTTCGACAACCTTTTTGATATTAAGAAAGATAGAACTTTCTTCCAACAAGTTTTCTCTCCAAGAATCTTGTGCGCTTAGAACCTAGTTGAGACCAGCCCTCCTAGCTCTAAGTTTGTTATTTATCACAAGGTTCATCACCCCTCGTGTGGTTCACTTCATTTTTCCATCGAATACCAACCCAAAAACCCCTATCCAAGAAGTCTAAGGTTGAGTTTCTCACCTAACCTTCTCCAAACAGCCCACGCGCATCGAAGCCTTGAATTGAGGCTTGTATCACTAGTTCTCTTTCAAATTTCGTCATAATATAGAAAATTGAACTAGCTTAATGTCGGCATTAGATTCGTGTCATTCTGAGCTATAAATCAAGAGTTATGGACGATATAGTGCAGACACGTCAAGTTGATCGGCCAGTTAAAATGATCATTCTAAACTAATCATTGGTTCTCATTGAGTACAAGCTAATAAATAAGTATAATGCATGGCATCATAAAATTTTGGATAGATTGGATTACTTGGATATTTCGTCGTATCTATTTCCGTCTCAAATTTTGTTACAAATTCTAAACTGACCATTGGTGCTCATTGAGTAAAGACTTCTAATAGAAGCATAATGCATGGCATCACACAGTTTTGGATATATTTGATTACTTGTACGCTTTGTCATATCTATTTTTGTCTCAAATTTTGTTACAATATAGAAAATTAGGCTAGATTAACATTGGCATTGGATTCGTGTCATTCTGAGTTCAAAATCAAAAGTTACGGAAGATTTAGTGCAGACATGTCAAGTTGAACACCCAGTTAATATTATTATTCAAAACTGATCATTGGTGTTGATTGAGTAAATGCTTCAAAATGAAGCATAATGCATGGCATCACATAGTTTTGGATATATTGGATTTCTTGGACGCTTTGTCATATCTATTTCAAACTCAAATTTTGTTGCAATTTAGAAAATTGAGCTAGCTTAACGTGGACATTGGAATTGTGTCATTCTTAGCTCTAAATCAAAACTTACGAATGATTTAGTGCAAACATATCAAGTTGATCGGCCATTCAAGTTATCATTCTAAACTGATCATTGGTGCTCTTTAAGTAAAGCCTTATAAATGAAGCATACAACATTGCATCACACAGTTGTGGAAAGATCGGATTGCTTGGATGCTTTATCATCTCTATTTATGTCTCAAATTTTGTCAAAATATAGAAAATTTAGCAAGTTTATTGTGCGCATGGGATTCGTGTCATTCAGATGCAAAATCAAAATTTACGAACGATTTACTACGGACATGACAAGTTGATCGGCAAGTTAATATGATTATTCTAAACTTGGTGCTCATTAAGTAAAGACTTCTAACTGAAGCATAAAACATGGCATTACACAATTTTGGATATATTTGATTACTTGGATGCTTTGTCGTATCTATTTTTGTCTCAAATTTTGTTACAATATACAAAATTAAGCTAGCTTAACGCGGGCATTGGAGCATGTCATCTGAGCTCTAAATCAAAAGTTACGGACGATTTAGTGCGGACATGTCAAGTTGATTGGCTAGTTAATATGATTATTCTAAACTGATCATCGGTTCTCATTGAGTAAAAGCTTCTATATCAAGCACAATGCATGGCATCACATAGTTTATGATATATTGGATTACATTGTCATATCTATTTTTGTCTCAAATATGTTACAAAATAGACAATTAAGCTAGCTCAATGTGGGCATTGGATTCGTGTAATTCTGAGCTCTACTCAATGATTTAGTTCGGACATGTCAAGTCGATCGGCTAGTTAATATGATTATTCTAAACTGATCATTGGTGCTCATTGAATAAAAGCTTATAAATGAATCATAATGCATGGCATCACACAGTTTTGGATAGATTGGATTACTTGGATGCTTTTTCGTCTCTATTTTTGTCTCAGATTTTGTTAAAATATAGAAAATTGAGTTAGCTTGACGTGGGCATTGGATTCGTGGCATTCTAAGCTCTAAATCAAAATTCATGGACGATTTAGTGCGGACAAGTCAAGTTGATTGGGCAGTTAAACTGGTCATTCTAAACTGATCATTGGTGGTCTTTAAGTAAAGACTTATAAATGAAGCATAATGCATGGAATCACACGTTCTTGGATAGATTGGATTACACGGACGGTTTGTCGTATCTATTTTTCCTCAATTTTTTTTGTTAAAATATAGAAAATTGAGATAGCTTAACGTGGGAATTGGATTCGAGTCATTTTGAGCTCCAAATCAAAAATTATGGACGATTTAGTGCGGACAAGTCAAGTTTATCACCCAGTTAATATGATTATTCTAATCTGATCATTGGTGCTCATTGAGTAAAGACTTCAAAATGAAGCATAATGCATTGAATCACAAAGATTTGGATATATTTGATTACTTGGACGCTTTGTCGTCTCTATTTTTGTCTCAATTTTTGTTAAAATATAGAAGATTAAGGTAGCTTAATGTGGGTATTGGATTCGCGTCATTATAAGCTCTAAATCAAAAGTTACAGACGATTTAATGCAGACAAGTCAAGTTGATCTGGCAGTTAAAGTGATCATTCTAAATTGATCATTGGTACTCTTTAAGTAAAGGATTATAAATGAAGCATACGGCATTGCATCACACAGCTGTGGGTAAAATGGATTACCTGGATGCTTTGTCATCTCTATTTCTGTCTCAAATTTTGTCAAAATATAGAAAATTTAGCAAGCTTGACGTGCGCATTAGATTGGTGTCATTCTGAGCTCAAAATAAAAAGTTACAGACGATTTACTACGGACATGTCAAGTTGATCGGCCAGTTAATATGATTATTCTAAACTGATCATTGGAATAAAGGCTTATAAATAAAGCATAATGCATGGCATCGTGCAGTTTGGGATAGATTTGATTATTTGGATGATTTGTCGTATCTAGTTCTGTCTCAAATTTTATCACAATATAGAAAATTGAACAAGTTTAACGTGGGCATTGGATTCGTATCATTGTGAGCTCAAAATCAAAAGTTACGGACGATTTAGTGCGGAAAGGTCAAGTCGATCGGCTAGTTAATATGATTATTCTAAACTGATAATTGGTGCTGACTCAGTAAAGACTTATAAATGAAGCATAATGCATGGAATCACACAGTTTTGGATAGATTTAATTACTTGGACATTTTGTCTTCTCTATTTTGTCAATTTTTGTTAGAATATATAAAATTGAGAGAGCTTAACGTGGGCATTGGATTCGTATCATTCTGAGCTCAAAATCAAAAGTTATGGATGATTTAGAGCAGACATGTCAAGTCGATCGGCTAGTTAATATGATTATTCTAAACTGATCATTGGTGCTCATTGAGTAAATGCTTATAAATGAATCATAATGCATGGTATCATACAGTTTTGGATAGATTGGATTACTTGTAGCTTTGTCGTCTCTATTTTTGTCTCTGTTTTTGTTAAAATATAGAAAATTGAGCTAGCTTAACATGGGCATTCGATTGGTGTAATTCTGAACTTTAAATCAAAAGTTACAGACGATTTAGTGCAGACATGACAACTTGATCGGCTAGTTAATGTGATAATTCTAAACTGATCATTGGTGCTCATTGAGTAAAAGCTTATAAATGAAGCATAATGCATGGCATCACAAAGTTTTAGATAGATTGGATTAATTGGACGCTTTTTCGTATCTATTTCTGCGTCAAATTTTGTTACAATAGAGAAAATTGAGCTAGCTTAACGTAGACATTGGATTCGTGTCATCTGAGCTCTAAATAAAAAGTTACGGAAGATTTAGTGCGGACATGTCAAGTTGATCGGCCAGCTAAAGTGATCATTCTAAGATGATCATTGGTGATCTTTAGATAAATGTTTATAAATGAAGCATAAAGCATGGCATAACAAGTTTTGGGAAAGATTGGATTACTTGGATGCTATGTCGTCTCTATTTCTGTCTCAAATTTTCTCAAAATATAGAGAATTTAGCAAGATTAACGTGGGGATTGTATACGTGTCATTTTGAGCTTTAAATCAAAAGTTGCGGACGATTTAGTGCGGATATGTCAAGTTGATTGTTTTACTCTAAACTGATCGTCGGTGCTCATTGAGTAAAGGCTTATAAGTGAAGCATAATGCATAACATCACACAGTTTGGGATAGATTGGATTACTTGGACACCTTTTCTTATGTAGGATTGTCTCAAATATGTCCACAACATAGAAACTTGAGCTAGCTTAAAGTGGGCATTGGGTTGATGTCATTCTGAGCTCAAAATCAAAAATTACTGACGATTTTTTGTAGACATGTCAAGTTGATCGGCGAGTTAAAATGATCATTCTAAACTGATCATTAATGCTATTGAGTAAAAACTTATAAATGAAGCATAATGCAAGGCATCACGAAGTTTAGGATAGATTGTATTACTTCGACGCTTTGTTGTCTCTATTTCTATATCAAATTTTGTCACAATATAGAAATGTGAGCTAGCTTAACGTGGGCATTGTCAAGTTGATTGGCCAGTTAATATGAACATTCTAAACTGATCATTATTGATCATTGAGTAAAGCCTTATAAACGAATCGTAATGCATGACATTACACAGTTCTTGATAGATTGGATTACTTGGACACTTGTCATCTCTATTTTTGTTTCAAATTTTTTAAAATATAGAAAATTTATCTAGCTTAATGTGGGCATTAGATTCGTGTCATTATGAGCTTAAAATCAAAAGTTACGAACGATTTAGTGTGGAGATGTCAAGTTGATCGGCCAGTTAATATGACTATTCTAAACTGATCATTGGTGCTCATTGAGTAAAGGCCTATAAATGAAGTATAATGCATGTAATCATACAGTTTTGGATAGATTGGATTACTAGGACGCTTTTTCATATCTCTTTTTGTCTCAAATTTTGTTAGAATATAGAAAATTGAGCTAGTTTAACGTGGGCATGGGATTCATGTCATTATGAGCTCTAATCAAAAGTTTCGGATGATGTACTATTGACATATCAAGTTGATTGGCCAGTTAAAATCATCATTTTAAACTGATCATTGGTGCCCAATAGATAAACGCTTATAAATGACGCATAAAACATGGCATCACATAATTTGGGATAGATTGGATTACTTGGACATTGTGTCGTCTCAATTTTTGTCTCAATGTAAAATATAGAAAATTTAGCTATCTTATTGTTGACATTGGATTCATGTCATTCTGATCTCTAAATCAAAATTACAAACGATTTAGTGCGGACATGTCAAGTTGATCAGCCGTTAATATGATCATACTAAACTGATCATTGGTGCTCATTGAGTAAAGGCTTATAAAAGAAGCATCATGCAGTTTCCGATAGATTGCATAATTTGGAGGCTTTGTCGTATCTAGTTCTTTCTCAAATTTTTAAATAATATAGAAAATTGAGCTAGGTTGACGTGGGCATTGGATTGCAGTCATTTTGAGCTTAAAATCAAAAGTTAAATACGATTTAGTGCGGACATGTCAAGTTGATCGGTCAGTTAATATGATTTTTCTAAACTTATCATTGGTGCTCATTGAGTAAAGGCTTATAAATGAAGCATAATGAATGGCATCACACATTTTTGGATATATTGGATTACTTGAATGCTTTGTCCTCTCTATTTCTGTCTCAAATTTTGTTAAAATATAGAAAATTGAGCTAGCTTAACATGGGAATTGGATTCATGTGTATAGACGATTTAATGCGAACATGTCAAGTTGATAGGCCAGTTAAAGTAATCACTCTGACCTGATCATTGGTGCTCATTAAGTAAAGGCTTATAAATGAAGCATAAAGCATGGCATCACGCTTTTTGCGATGGATTGGATTACTTAGACACTTTGTTGTCTCTATTTCGGTCTAAAATTTTGCAAAAGATAGAAAATTTAGCTTGATTTACGTGGATATTGTATCTGTGTCATTTTGAGCTCTAAATCAAAAGTTACAGATGATTTAGTGCAGACATGTCAAGTTGATCGGACAGTTAATATGATTATTCTAAACTGATCATCGTTGTTTATTGAGGAAAGGCTTATAAATGAAGCATAATGCATGGCATCTCACAGTTTCCGATAGATTAGATTACTTGGATGCTTTGTCTTTGCTAGTTCTGTCTCAAATTTTGTCACAACGCAGAAATTGAACTAGCTTAACGTGGGCATTGGATTGGTGTCATTCTGAGCTCTAAATCAAAAGTTACGAACGATTTAGTGAGGAAAGGTCAAGTTTATCGGCCAGTTAGGGTCATCATTATAAACTGATCATTAGTGCTCATTACCTAACGGCTTCTAAATGAAGCATAAAGCATGGCATCACGCATTTTGGGATAGATTAGATTACTGGGATACTTTATCGTCTCTATTTCTGTCTCAAATTTATTCACAATATAGAAAATTGAGCTACCTTAACGTGGGCATTGGATTCGTATCATTCAAATCTCTAAATCAAAAGTTACGAAAGATTTAGTATGGACAAATCAAGTTGATCGGGCAGTTAAAGTGGTCATTAAAAACTGATCATTGGTATTCATTAAGTAAAGGGTTATAAATGAAGTATAAAGCATGCCATCATGCAGTTTGGGATATATTGGATTACTTGGACGCTTTGTCGTCTCTATTTTGGTCTCAAATTTTGCAAAATATAGAAAATTTAGCTAGCTTAACGTGGGCATTGGATTCGTGTGATTTTGATCTCTAAATCAAAAGTTACAGACGATTTATTGCAGAAATGTCAAGTTGATCGGCCAGTTAAAATGATTATACTACACTGATCATTGATGCTCATTTAGTAAAGGCTTATAAATGAAGCATAATGAATGTCATCACACAGTTTGAGATAGATTGGATTATTTAAACGCTTTGTCGTATCTAGTTTTGTCTCAAATGATTTCACAATATAGAAATTTGAGCTAGCTTAACGGGGGCATTGGATTCATGTCATTCTAAGATCAAAATCAAAAGCTATGGATGATTTCGTGCGGACATGTCAAGTTGATCGGCCTGTTAATATGATTATTCTAAACTGATCATTGGTGCTCATTGAGTAAAGGCTTATAAATCAAGTATAATGCATGGCATCACACAGTTTTAGATAGATCGGATTACTTGGACGCTTTGTCATCTTTATTTCTGTCTCAAATTTTGTTAATATATAGAAAATTTATCTAGCTTAACGTGGGCATTGCATTCGTGTCATTCTGAGCTCAATTAAGTTACTGATGATTTAGTGCGGACATGTCAAGTTCATCGGCCAATTAATATGACTATTCTTAATTGATCATTGGTGCTAATTCAGTAAAGGTTTTTAAATGCAGAATAATGCATGGCATCACTCATTTTGGGATAGATTGGAATACTTGGATGCTTTGCCGTATATATATTTCCATCTCAAATTTCGTTACAATATAGAAAATTGAGCTAGCTTAATGTGGGCATTGGATTTGTGTCATTCTGAGCTCTAAATGAAAAGTTACGGACGGTTTATTGGAGACATGTCAAGTTGATCGGTCAGTTAAAGTAATCATCTTAAGTTGATCATTGGTGCTCATTAAGTCAAGGCTTATAAATGAAGCATAAAGCATGGCATCAAGCACGTTGGGATAGATTGGATTACATGGACACTTTGTTGTCTCTATTTCTGTCTCATATTTTGCAAAATATAGAAAATTTAGCTAGTTTAATGTTGGCATTGCATTCGTGTCATTTTGAGCTCTAAATCAAAAGCTACATACGATTTAGTGTGGACATATCAAGTTGATCGGCTAGTTAAAGTGATCATTAAATAAAGGTTTATAATGAAGCATCAAGCATGACATCACACAGTTTCGGATAGATTGGATTATTTGGATGCTTTGTCGTCTCTACTTCTATCTCAAATTTTGTCAAATTATAGAAAATTTATCTAGCTTAACATCGTCATTGGATTCGTGTCATTTTAAGCTAAAAATCAAAAGTTACGGACGATTAAGTGTGGACATATCAAGTTGATCGGCTAGTTAGTATGATTATTCTAAAATGATCATTGTTGTTCATCGAGTAAAGGCTTATAAATGAAGCATAAAGCATGGCATCACACAGTTCGGGATAGATTGGATTACTTGGACGCTTTGTCATATGTAATTCTATCTCAAATTTTGTCACAATATAGAAATTTGAACTAGCTTAATGTAGGCATTGGATTCATGTTATTCGGAGCTATAAATCAAAAGTTACGGACGATTTAGTGGAGACATGTCAAGTTGATCGGCCAGTTAAAGGGATCATTCTAAACTGATCATTGGTGCTCATTGAGTACTTGGACGCTTTGTCATATCTATTTCTATCTCAAAGTTTGTCACAATATAGAAAATTAAGCTAGCTTAACATGGGCATTAAATTCGTGTCATTCTAAGCTCTAAATCAAAAGTTACGGAAAATTTAGTGTGGACATTTCAATTTGATCGGCCAGTTGAAGGGATCATTCTAAACTGATCATTGGTGTGCATTGAGTAAAGGCTAATAAATGAAGCATAATGCAAGGCATCACACAGTTTGGGATAGATTGGATTATTTGGACGCTTTGTCGTCCCTATTTCTGTCTCAAGTTTTGTCAAAATATAGAAAATTGAGCTAGCTTAACCAAGGCATTTGATTCCTGTCATTCTAAGCACTGAATCAAAAGTTATAGGCGGTTTAGTGCGGACATGTCAAGTTCAACAACCAGTTAAAATAATCATTTTAGTTGCTCATTAAGTAAAGGCTTATAAATGAAGTATAAGGCATGGCATCACACAGTTCGGGATAGATTGGATTAGTTGGATGCTTTTTCCTAGCTAGTTCTGTCTCAAAATTTGTTACAATATAGAAAATTGAGCTAGCTTAACATGGGCATTGGATTCGTATGTTTCAGAGCTCTAAATCAAAAGTTACAGACGATTTAGTGTGGATATGTCAAGGTGATCGGCCAGTTAAAGTGATCATTCTAAACTGATCATTGGTGCTCATTAAGTAAAAGCTTATAAATATAGCATAATGTATGGCATCACCCAGTTTGGGATAGATTGCATTATTTTGATGCTTTTAAGTATCTAGTTTTATCTCAAATTTTGTCCCAATATAGAAAACTGAACTAGCTTAATGTGGGTATTAGATTCGTGTCATTCTGATATATAAATCAAAAGTTATGGACAATTTAGCGCAGACATGTCAAGTTAATCGGCTAGTTAAAATGATCATAATAAATTGATCATTTTTTGTCAGTGAGTTAAAGCATATAAATGAAGAATAATGCATGACATCACACAGTTTGGGATGGAATGGATTACTTCGACATTTTCTCTTATCTACTTCTGTCTCAAATTTTCTCACAATATAGAAAATTGAGCTAGCTTAACGTGGGCATTAGATTGGTGGCATTCTGAGCTCTAAATCAAAAGTTCTAGATGATTTACTGTAGACATTTCAAGTTGATTGGCCAGTTAAAATGATCATTCTAGAATGATCATTGGTGCTCATTAAGTAATGGCTTATCAATGAAGCATAAGGCATTATTGACATAGGAAAATCAAATAAAACCTATCTTGACCTACAAGGCAAGTATGAGCACAAAATTTCAGTTTGAGTAACAAGAGAAAAGAAAAAGGAAGGAGTTATTATTAACCACATGGTTAAAAATGGTTAAACAGCTGCCTTGGGAGAAGAATCAAGGTGAAAAGGACATGTCCATGCTGCACACAGTCTTGGTAACCACACCAAACACTCATGCCTGCTGCACACAGCCTTGGTAACCACACCAAACGTTCATGAGACAGTCTGCAGCGCTTCCCCTCTCTTCTCATTGGTTGTTGACAAGCTCCTCCTCTATTCAAGCTCATCCACAAGTTTGAATTCATTTTCTTTTGTGTTCACATTGTAAATCCTCTATACAAGGGTTGTAAAGACTCAATATTCTTTCATGGTATCAGAGAATAAGATCATTCTCTTATATTTTCTACTTAAATCTCAGTTTCTAATCTAAAATTCTGTCAAAAATCTCTCAGCCTTTAAACTAAAAACTCACAGTTTTATTCAACCATAAAAGCTGCCTCCTTTGAGCTCTTCAAAGCCTAACAATGGAGGATACAGTTCAAATCAGTTCCAGCCTAAACCCTATGGTGATACCAGTAGTTCTCAAAGGCTTGAACTACATATTATGGTCAAGAACCATCAAGACAGCCATTTGTGGCAAAGGACTTTGGAATCACATCTTGATGGATAATACTCCATCTATAGACGATCCAAAAGAGAAGAAGGATGAGGCAACAAGAAAAGAAGAAGCTAGGTGGTTCCAAGAAGATCAATCAGTCCTTGGATTCCTCCAAAATTCATTGGACCCATCCATTCTTGAAGCTTATTCACATTGTGAAACCACCAAGTTTCTTTGGGAGACTCTCAAGAGGGTGTATGGGGATGTTTCAAACCTCAGCCGTGTGTATGAGGTTAAGAAGGCTCTCAATGATCTACACCAAGAGGATATGGAGTTCACAAAGTTCCTAGGCAAGTTCCAATCAACATGGTCCGAGCTTGACATGTTGAGACCAAGTTCTATGGATCCAAAGGTGTTTAATGAAAGGAAGGAACAAGACAAGATATTTGGGCTCCTTCTCAACAAAAATCCAGCCTTTAAGGATGTGATTAATTCCATCCTAAGAGAGCCAAAACTCCCTGATTTCGAAGAGGTGTGCTCACGGATTCAGAAGGAGCAAGGCAACATTCGTTTGTTTGGTGGAAAAGGAGAACTAGTCATGGCCAACAAGAGCGTGTTTAAGCAAGAGGATAGAAAGAGTTTGATGTGTGAACATTGTAAGAGGAATGGCCACATCAAGGAAAAGTGCTAGATACTTCATCCTCATCTCAAGCCAAACCGGTTCAAGGATTCAAAGGCTAACATCTCTCAAAAGGTTGTGACTGAACCAGCAAGTTCATCCAACAAAGGAGGGGAGCTAGCTATGAATGTATCCATGGAGTATGCTAAGAAGAGTGACTTGGAGGATCTCATCAAGGCCTATGCCTCAAAACTCTCCGGTATCACACTCTACTCCCATAAATTGCTTGATAAACCGGATCATAAGTTGGTAGTGGATTCCGGTGCTTCTCACCATATGATTAGCAATGCTAGGTTGTTAAAGAACATTGAACCATGTCTAGGACAAGTAACTGTAGCTGATGGTAAGAGTATTCCAATTGAAGGAATCGGAAAATTAAGACTATTTCACAAAGAAAGTACTGCTTTCTTTGTACCTAAGTTTAATTCAAAGGGCTACTAAAGACCTGAATTGCAATGTTACGTTTGGACCTAACAATGTTTACTTTCACGATATTAAGAGTGGTAAGATACTTGGAAGTGGTGGGACTCAAGATGAGCTCTATGTTCTTGAGGACACTCCCCCATGCAATTCGGAAACCTTAGCTTTCAAATCCTTTGTTTTTGCTAATAAAGATGTCTTATGGCATGCTAGATTAGGACATCCTCATGCTCGTTCTTTAAGCTTAATAATGCCTAATGTTGCTTGCGATCACTCAGTTTGTGAGGCTTGTATCCTTGGCAAACATTGTCGTGTTGTTTTCCCTAAATCGTCTACAATTTATGAGCATTGCTTTGATTTAGTACATTCCGATGTTTGGACCTCACCTTGCATGTCTAGAGACAGGAATAAATACTTTGTGACCTTTATAGATGAGAAATCAAAATATACATGGGTTACATTACTTCCATCTAAAGATAGGGTTTATGAGGCATTTATAAACTTTCATAATTATGTTACTAATCAATTTAATGCCAAGATCAAAGTTTTGAGATCAGATAATGGAGGGGAATACACAAGTCAAAGATTCAAAGCTCACTTAAACAAACATGGAATACTACATCAAACTAGCTGCCCACACACACCACAACAAAATCGAGTTGCTGAAAGGAAGAACCGACACTTAATGGAAGTAGCAAGATCCATGATGTTTCATACCAATGTTCCTAAAAGTTTTTGGGGAGATGCAGTCTTGGTTGCTTCCTACCTCATCAATCGGATTCCAACCAAAGTCTTGCAGGACATATCCCCTTTTTGAGGTACTCAATAAAACTAAACCCTCCATTGATCATTTACGTGTATTTGGGTGTGTGTGCTTTGTGTATGTTCCAGGTGATCTAAGAAACAAGTTGGAGGCAAAGAGCATCAAGTGTGTGTTCCTTGGATATTCGACAACACAAAAGGGTTATAAGTGTTATGATCCGAGCAACAACAGGACATATGTGTCTACAAATGTCAAGTTCATAGAAGAACAAAGCTATTATGATCCGAAAGATTGGGAAGGATTGAAGGATCTCTCAAGGTCACCTTCTGATTTGGCTACGAGTTTGAGATTTCTCGTGACTCATTTGGGAAATGATGTGCCAAAGGATCCAAGACAAGAAGAAGCAAGAACCCCAAGTAGTTCACAAGATACCCAAGAGAATGAACAAGGGGCAGTAACTCAAGAACCAAATCCAATCCAAGAAGAAGCTACGGCCCAAAACCAGGAACAAGACGACTTGGAAGTGGGTATAGAGGATCCTATTCACCAAATGGAAGAGAAAACGGTTGTAGGGGAGGCTGAACCACCTGTTCAGCAACTAAGGAGGAGTACTAGACTTAGGAAAGACCCATCCAATTGGGTAAACACTAGGGTCTTCTACAACACTAGCTGTTTGTTCCCTTGACCTCTTGCCATCTAGTCATCAAGCATTCTTTGGAAATATTGAACAAAGTCAAATTCCAAGGACTTATGAAGAAGCTAAGAGCAAGAAAGAATGGTTAGATGCAGTAAGAGATGAGAAGGGAGCTATGGAAAGGAATCATACGTGGGATATACAAGAACTTCCCAAAGGCAAGAAGGCTGTGAGTTCCAAGTGGGTGTCAACCATCAAGTATAAGAGCAATGGGGACATAGAAAGGTACAAGGCACGTCTAGTTGCTAGAGGTTTCACTCAGACATATGGAGAGGACTATACTGATACATTTGCACCGGTGGCTAAGCTACACACTGTAAGGGTTGTTCTTTCACTAGCTACGAATCTGACTTGGGACTTATGGCAAATGGATGTCAAGAATGCATTCCTACAAGGAGAACTTGAAGAGGAAGTGTATATGACTCCACCACCAGGCCTTGAAGATCTTTGCAAAGAGGGACAGGTTCTAAGACTTAGGAAGGCAATATATGGGTTGAAGCAGTCACCAAGGGCCCGGTATTACAAGTTAAGCTCCACACTTACTGATAATGGGTTTAGGAAATCCCATTCAGATCATACTTTGTTCACTCGTCAAAACCCCAAAGGAATCCTGGCGGTCTTGGTTTATGTGGATGACCTTATCATCACAGGAGATGATAAGGAAGGAATTCATTCCACAAAAGCCTTCTTAAACAGATCATTTGACATCAAGGATCTTTGAGAGTTGAAATACTTCTTGGGTATTGAAGTGTGTCGGTCTCAGGAAGGGCTCTTTCTATCCCAAAGAAAGTATGCTCTTGATCTGTTGACAGACACGGGAAAGCTTGGGGCTAAACCGGCCAAAACTCCTCTTGAAGATGGCTACAAGGTCAATGGAAAGAGGGAGAAAGCTGATGAGCTATTTAAGGATGTTTCTCAGTATAGGAGACTAGTTAGGAAGCTGATCTACCTCACCCTCACACGACCAGACTTGTGCTTTGCTGTGAATCAAGTGAGTCAACATATGCAAAAACCTACTATATATCATTGGAGCATGGTAGAAAGGATTCTTAGAGACCTCAAAGGATCTCCTGGTCAAGGCATATGGATGGGCAAGAATGGGAACACTGAGATTGTCGGGTATTGTGATGCAGATTGGGCTGGTGATAGGGTGGATAGGAAATCAACCACTGGGTATTGCACCTTCATTGGTGGGAACTTAGTCACTTGGAAGACTAAGAAGTAGAAGGTGGTATCATGTTCTAGTGCTGAACCAGAATATAGGGCTATGAGGAAGCTGACAAGTGAAGTAACTTGGATCAAAGCGCTCTTGAAAAACTTCGGTATTGAACAACCAGGGCCAATTACCTTCCATTGTGATAATCAGGTAGTCATTCTAAAATCAAAATCAAAAGATACGGACGATTTAGTGCGGACATGTCAAGTTGATCGGCCAGTTATTATGATTATTCTAAACTGATCATTGCTGCTCATTGAATAAACGCTTATAAATGAAGCATAATGGATGGCATCATGCAGTTTGGGATAGATTGGATTACTTAGACGCTTTATCGTCTTTACTTCCGTCTCAAATTTTGTCAAAATATAGAAACATTTATCTAGCTTAACGTGGGCATTGGATTCTTGTCATTCTAAGCTCAAGATCAATAGTTACGGACGATTTAGTGCGTACATGCAAGTTGATCAGACAGTTAATATGATTATTCTAAACTGATCATTGCTGCTCATTGAGTAAAGGGTTATAAATGAAGCATAATGCATGGCATCACACAGTTTTTGGATAGATTGGATTACTTGGAAGCTTTGTCGTGTGTATTTCTGTCTTAAATTTTGTTACAATATAAAAAATTGAGCTAGCTTAACGTAGACATTGGATTCGTGTAATTCGGAGCTCTAAATTAAAAGTGATCACTCTAAATAAATGAAGCATACTGCAAGGCATCAAGCAGTTTGGATAGATTGGATTACTTCCACGTTTGTCGTCTCTATTTCTATCTAATTTTTTTGTCAGAATATAGAATATTGGGCTATCTTAAGGTGGGCATTGAATTCGTGTCGTTCTAATCTCAAGATCAAAATTTACGGATGATTTAGTGCGGACATGTCAAGTTGTTTGGCTAGTTATTATGATTATTCTAAACTGATCATTGATGTCCATTGAGGAAAGGCTTATACATGAAGCATAATGCATGGCGTCACATAGTTTTGAATAGATTGGATTTTTTGAAAGCTTTGTCGTGTCTATTTTTGTCTCAAATTTTGTTACAACATAGAAAATTGAACAAGCTTAACGTGAGCATTGGATTCCTGTCATTCTGAGCTCTAAATTACAAGTTACGGATGATTAAGTATGGACATGTCAAGTTGAGTGGCCAGTTAAAGTGATCATTTTAAATTGATCATTGGTGCTCATTAAGAAAAGGCTTATAAATTAAGCATAATGCATGACATCAAGGAGTTTGGATAGATTGGATTAATTGGATGCTTTGTCTTCTCTATTTCTGTCTTAAATTTTGCCAAATATAGAAAATTGAGCTACGTGGCCATTGGATTCATGTCATTATAAGCTCTAAATCATGAGTTATAGACGATTTAGTGTGGACATGTCAAGTTGATCGGCCAGTTAAAATTATTATTCTAAAGTGATCATTGGTGCTCATTAAGTAAAGGCTTATAAATGAAACCTAAGGCATGGTATCACGCAGTTTCTGATAGATTGGATTGCTTGGACGTTTTTACGTCTCTACTTTTGTCTCAAATTTTGTCAAAATAAAGAAAATTTATCTAACTTAATGTGGGCATTGGATTCGTGTCATTTTGAGCTTAAAATCAAAAGTTATGGACAATTAGTTCTGAATTGTCAAGTTGATCGTATAGTTAATATGATTATTCTAAACTGATCATAGATGCTCATTGAGTAAAGGCTTATAAATGAAGCATAATGAATGTCATCACACAGTTTGGGATATATTGGATACTGGATGCTTTGTTGTATCTAGTTCTGTTTCAAATTTTGTCAAAATATAGAAAATTGAACTAGCTTAATGTGGGCATTGGATTCGTGTCATTAGGAGCTATAAATAAAGTTATGGACGATCTAGTGCAGACATGACGAGTTGATCGGCCAGTTAAAATCATCATTCTAAACTGATCATTGGTGGTCATTGAGTAAAGGCTTATAAATGAAGCATAATGCATGGCATCAAAAAGTTTTGTATATATTGGATTACTGTAAAGCTTTCTCGTGTCTGTTTCAGTCTCAAATTTTGTTACAATATAGAAAATTGAGCTAGCTTAACTTGGGCATTGGATTCGTGTCATTTGAGCTCTAGATCAAAAGTTGCTGCCCATTTAGTGCGGACATGTCATTTTGATTGGCCAGTTAAAGTGATCATTCTAAACTCAACATCGGTGCTCAATAAGCAAAGGCGTATAAATGAAGCATAATGCATGGCATCACACAGTTCTGGATAGATTAGATTACGTGGATGCTTTGTCATCTCTATTTCTGCCTCAAATTTTGTCAAACCAAAGAAAATTCCTCTAGCTTAACGTGGGCATTGTATTCATGTTATTATGAGCTCTAAATCAGAAGTTAAAGACGATTTAGTGCGGACATGTCAAGTTGATCGGCCAGTTAAAATGATCATTCTGAAATGATCAATGGTGCTCATTAAGTAAAAGCTTATAAATGAAGCCTAAGGCATGGCATCACGCAGTTTGTAATAGATTGGATTACTTGGATGCTTTTTCATCTCTACTTATGTCTCAAATTTTTTCAAAATATAGAAAATTTATCTAGCTTAACGTGGGCATTAGATTCGTGTCATTCTCAGCTCAAAATCAAAAGTTACAGACGATTTAGTGCAGACATGTCAAGTTGATCGGCCAGCTAATATGATTATTCTATAATGATCATTGCTGCTCATTGAGTAAAGTGTTAAAAATGAAGCATAATGCATGGCATCAATCAGTTTTTGAATAGATTGGATTACTTGGGAGCTTTGTCATATCTATTTTTGTCTCAAATTTTGTGACAATATAGAAAATTGAGCTATCTTAACGTGGGCATTAGATTCGTGTAAATTTGAGCTCTAAATCAAAAGATATAGACGATTTAATGCGAACATGTGAAGTTGCTCGACCATTTAAAGTGATCAGTCTAAATTACTTGAATGCTTTGTTGTCTCTATTTCTGTCTTAAATTTTGTCAAGATTGAGAAAATTGAGCTAGATTAACATGGGTATTGGATTCGTGTCAGTTTGAGCTCTAAATCAAAAGTTAGAAACAATTTAGTGCGGAAATTGTCAAGTTGATCGGCCAGTTAAAGTGATCATTCTAAACTGATAATTGGTACTTATTAGGTAAAGGCTTATAAATGAAGCATAATGCTCGGCATCACACAGTTTTGGATAGATTGTATTACTTGAATGCTTTATCGTATCTATTTCTGTCTCAAATGTTGTTACAATATAGAAATTTGAGCTATCTTAACGTGGGCATTGGATTTGTGTGTTTCTGAGCTCTAAATCAAATGTACAGACGATTTAGTGCGGACATGTCAAGTTGATCAGCCAGTTAAAGTGATCATTCTAACTAAATGAAGCATAATGCATGGCATCAAGCAGTTTGGATAGACTGGAATACTTCGACGCCTTGTCGTCTCTATTTCTATATAAAGTTTTGTCAAAATATATAATATTGAGCTAGATTAACGTGGGTATTGAATTCGTGTCATTCTCAGCTATAAATCAAAAGTTATGGATGATTTAGTACGGACATGTCAAGTTGATCGGCCAGTTAAAGTGATCATTCTAAATTGATCAATGGTGCTCATTGAGTAAAGGCTTAAAAATGAAGCATAATGCATGGCATCACACAGGCTTGGATAGATTGGATTACTTGGACGCTTTGTCATATCTTGTTCTGTCTCCAATTTTTGCACAATATAGAAAATTGAACGAGCTTAATGTGGGCATTAGATTTTTGTCATTCGGAGCTCTAAATCAAAAGTTACGAACGATTTAGTGCGGTCATGTCAAGTGTAGTGGCCAGTTAAAGTGATAATTCTAAAGTCATCATTGGTGCTCATTAAGTAAAGGCTTATAAATGAAACATAATGCATGGCATCAAACATTTTCGATAGATTGGATTACTTGGATACTTTTTAGTCTATATTTCTGTCTCAAATTTTGTCAAAATATAGCAAATTGAGCTAGATTAACGTGGGCATTGGATTCGTGTCATTCTAAGCTCTAAATCAAAAGTTATTGATGATTTAGTGCATACATGTCAATTTGATCGGGTAGTTAAAGTGATCATTCTAAAGTGATCACTGGTGCTGATTAAGTAAGGGCTTATTAATGAAGCATAAAGCATGACATCATGTAGTTTGGGATCGATTTGATTACTTGGACGCTTTGTCGTCTCTATTTCCGTCTCAAATTTTGACAAACTATAAAAAATTGAGCTAGCTTAACGTTGGCATTGCATTCGTGTCATTTTGAGCTCCAAATCAAAAATTATAGATGATTTAGTGCGGACATGTCAAGTTGATTGGTCAGTTAAAATGATCATTCTAAACTTATCATTGGTGTTCATTAAGTAAAAGCTTATAAATGAAGCCTAAGGCATGGCCTCACAAAGTTTGTTATAGATTGGATTACTTGGACCCTTTGTCGTCTCTACTTATGTCTCAAATTTTTTCAAAATATAGAAAATTTATCTAGCTTAACGTGGGCACTAGATTTATGTCATTCTCATCTAAAAAACAAAAGTTACAGACGATTTAGTGCAGACATGTCAAGTTGATCAGCCAGTTAATATGATTGTTCTAAACAGATCATTGCTGCTCATTGAGTAAAGGGTTACAAATGAACCATAATTCATGGCATCAAATAGTTTTTGGATAGATTGAATTACTTGGAAGCTTTGTCGTGTCTATTTTTGTCTCCAATTTTTTGACAATATAGAAAGTTGAGCTAGCTTAACATGGGCATCGGATTCGTGTAATTGTAAGCTCTAAATCAAAAGTAACAGACGATTTAGTGCAAACATGTCAAGTTGCTCGGCCATTTAAAGTTATCATTCTAAACTGATCATTGGTGCTCATTAAGAAAAGGCTTATAAATGACGCATAATACATGACATCAAGTAGTTTGGATAGTTTTGATTACTTGGATTCTTTATCGTCTCTATTTCTGTCTCAAATTTTTTCAAAATATAGAAAATTGAGCTAGCTTAACATGGGCATTGGATTCATGTCAGTTTGAGCTCTAAATCAAAAGTTACAAACGATTTAGTGCGGATATGTCAAATTGATCGGCTAGTTAAGTGATCATTCTAAACTCCTCATTAGTGCTCATTACGTAAAGGCTTATAAATGAAGCATAATGCATGGCATCACACAATTTTGGATAGATTGGATTACTTGGACGCTTTATCGTATCTATTTCTGTATCAAATTTTGTTACAATATAGAAAATTGAGATAGCTTAACGTTGGCATTGGATTCGTGTGTTTCTGATTTCTAAATCAAAAGTTACAGACGAGTTAGTGCAGAAATGTCAAGTTGATCGGCCAGTTAAAGTGATCAATCTAAAATGGTTATTGGTGCTCAATAAGTAAAGGCTTATAAATGAAGCCTAAGGCCTGACATCATGCAATTTAGGAAAGATTGGATTACTTAGATGCTTTGTCATATCTAGTTATGTCTCAAATTTTGTCAAAATTTAGAAAACATTTCTAGCTTAACGTGGGCATTGAATTCGTGTCATTCTGAGCTCAAAATCAAAAGTTACAGACGATTTAGTGCGGACATGTCAAGTTGATCGGCCTGTTAATATGATTATACTAAACTGATCAATGGTAATCACTAAGTAAAAGCTCATAAATGAAGCATAATGCATGGCATCACATAGTGTTGGAAAGATTGGATTACTTAGACGCTTTATCTTGTCTATTTCTGTCTCAAAATTTGTTACAGTATTGATAATCAAGCTACTTAACGTGGGAACTGGATTCGTGTCATTCTGAGCTCTAAATCAAAAGTTATGAACGATTTAGTGCGGACATGTCATGTTGAGTGGCCATTTAAAGTGATCATTCCAAATTGATCATTGGTGCTCTTTAAGCAAAAGCTTATAAATGAAGCCTAAGGCATGGCATCACGCAGTTTGTGATAGATTGGATTACTTGGACGCTTTGTCGTCTCTACTTATGTCTCAAAATTTTTTAAAATATAGAAAATTTATCTAGCTTAACGTGGGCATTAGATTCGTGTCATTCTCAGCTCAAAATCAAAAGTTACGAAGATTTATTGCACAAATATCAAGTTGATCGGACAGTTAATATGATTATTCTAAACTGATCATTGGTTCTCATTGGGTAAAGGCTTATAAATGAAGCATAATGCTTGGCATCACACAGTTTTGGATAGATTGGGTTACATGCACACTTTATCGTATCTATTTCTATCTCAAATTTTGTTACAATATAGAAAATTGAGCTATCGTAATGTGGGCATTGGATGCATGTGTTTCTGAGCTCTAAATAAAATGTTAAGACAATTTAGTGCAAAGATGTCAAGTTGATCGGCCAGATAAAGTGATCATTCTAAATAAATGAAGCATAATGCATGGCATCAAACAATTTGGATAGATTGGATTACTTGGATGATTTTTCAACTCTATTTCTGTTTCAAATTTTGTCAAACCATATCAAATTGAGCTAGCTTAACGTGGGCATTGCATTCGTGTCATTTTGAGCTCTAAATCAAAAATTATAGACGATTTAGTGTGGACCTGTCAAATTGATTGGTGAGTTAAAATGATCATTCTAAAATGATGATTGGTGTTCATTAAGTAAAGGCTTATAAATGAAGCCTAAGGCATGGCATCATACAGTTTGTGATAGATTGGATTACTTGGACCCTTTGTCGTCGCTACTTCTGTCTCAAATTTTTTCAAAATATAGAAAATGTATGGGCATTGTATTCGTGTCATTCTTAGCTCAAAAACAAAAGTGACGGATGATTTAGTGCAGACATGTCAAGTTGATATGATTTTTCTAAACTGATCATTGCTGCTCATTTAGTAAAGGGTTGTAAATGAACCATAATGCATGGCATCACACAGTTTTTGGATAGATTGGATTACTAGGAAGCTTCTTCGTGCCTATTTCTGTCTCAAATTTTGTTACAATATAGAAAATTGAGCTAGATTAACTTGGACATTGGATTCGTGTAATTCTAAGCTCTAAACCAAAAGTAACAGATGATTTAGTGTGGACATGTCAACTTGCTCGGCCATTTAAAGTTATCATTCTAAACTGATCATTGATGCTCGTTCAGAAAAGACTTATAAATGATGCATAGTTCATGACGTCAAGTAGTTTGAATAGTTTTCATTACTTGGATGCTTTGTCGTCTCTATTTCTGGCTCAAATGATGTCAAAATTTAGAAATTTGAGCTAGATTAACATGGGCATTGGATTCATGTTAGTTTGAGCTCTAAATCAAAAGTTACAAACGATTTAATGCGCACATGTTAAGTTGATCGCCAGTTAAGTGATCATTCTAAACTGCTCATTGGTGCTCATTAAGTAAAGGCTTATAAATGAAGCATAATGCATGGCTTCACACAGTTTTGGATATATTGGATTACTTGGACGCTTTATCGTATCTGTTTCTGTCTCAAATTTTGTTACAATATAGAAAGTTGAGCTAGATTAACGTAGGCATTGGATTCGTGTGTTTCTGATCTCTAAATAAAACGTTATAGACGATTTAGTGCGAAAATTTCAAGTTGATCGGCCAGTTAAAGTGATCAATCTAAATTGGTTATTCGTGCTCAATAAGTAAAGGCTTATTAATGAATCCTAAGGCATGGCATCATGCAATATAGGATAGATTGGATTACTTGGACGCTTTGTCGTCTCTAGTTCTATCTCAAATTTTGTCAAGATATAGAAAATTTATCTAGATTAACGTGGGCATTGGATTCGTGTCATTCTGAGATCAAAATAAAAAGTTACGGACGATTTAGTGCGGAAATGTCAAGTTGATCGGCCAGTTAATATGATTATTCTAAATTGATCAATGGTGTTTATTGAGTAAAGGCTTATAAAGGAAGCATAATGCATGGCATCACATAGTTTTGGAAAGATTGGATTACTTAGACGATTTATCTTGTCTATTTTTGTCTCAAATTTTGTTACAATATTGACAATTAAGCTACTAAACGTGGGAATTGGATTCGTGTCATTCTGAGCTCTAAATCAAAAGTTACGGATGATTTAGTGGACATATCAAGTTGAGTGGCCATTTAAAGTGATCATTCAAAATTGATCATTGATGCTCATTAAGTAAAGGCTTATAAATGAAGCGTAATGCATGGCATCAAGTATTTTGGATAGATTGGATTACTTGAATGGTTTGTCATCTCTATTTATGTAAATTTTGTAAAAATATAGAATATTGAGCTAGCTTAACGTGAGCATTGGATTCGTGTCATTCTAAGCTCAAAATCAAAAGTTGCGGATGATTTATTGCGAACATGTCAAGATGATCGGCTAGTTAAAGTGATCATTATAAACTGATCATTGGTGCTCATTGAGTAAAAGGCTTATAAATGAAACATAATGGATGACATCACACAGCTTTGAATATATTGGATTACTTGGACGTTTTGTCGTCTGTACTTCTATCTCAAATTTTGTCAAATTTTAGAAAATTTATCTAACTTAACATTGGCACTAGACTCATGTCATTATGAGCTCCAAATCAAAAGTTAGGGACCATTTATTACGGACATGTCAATGTGGTCGCGCAGTTAATATGATTATTCTAAAATGATCATTGGTGCTCATTAAGTAAAAGCTTGTAAATGAAGCATAATACATCACATCAAGGAGTTTAGATAGATTGGATTACTTGGACGCTTTCTGTATTTATTTCTGTCTCAAATTTTGTTACAAGATAGAAATTTGAGCTTGCTTAACGTGGGCATTGGATTTGTGTCATTCTGAGCTCTAAATCAAAAGTTACGGAGGATTTCATGCTGTTATGTCAAGTTGATCAGCCAGTTAAAGTGATCATTCTAAACTGATCATTGGTGGTCATTAAGTAAACGCTTATAAATGAAGCATAATGCATGGCATCAAGGACGCTTTATCGTCTCTATTTCTATCTCAAATTTTGTCAAAATATTGAAAATTGAGCTAGCTTAACGTGGGCATTGGATTCGTGTCATTCTGAGCTCTAAATCAAAAGTTATAGGCAATTTAGTGCAGACATGTCAAGTTGATACGCCAGTTAATATGATTATTCTAAACTGATCATGGGTGCTCATTGAGTAACGACTAATAAATGAAGCATAATGCATGACATCATACACTTTGGGATAGATTGGATTACTTGGTTGCTTTATCGTCTCTACTTTTGCCTCAAATTTTATCAAATATTAGAAAATTGACCTAGCTTAAGGTGGGAATTGGATTCGTGTCATTATGAGCTCAAAATCAAAAGTTGCGGATGATTTACTGCGGACATGTCAAATTGATCGGCCATTTAATATGATTATTCTAAAATGATCATTTATGCTCATTAAGTAAAGGCATATAAATGAAGCATAATGCATGGCATCAAGGAGTTTGGATCGATTGAATTACTTGGAGGCTTTGTCGTCTCTATTTCTGTATCAAATTTTGTAAAATATAGAAAAATGAGCTAGTTTAACGTGGGCATTGGTTTCGTGTCATTCTGAGTTCTAAATCAAAAGTTATAGACGATTTCGTGCGGACATGTCAAGTTGATCGGCCAGTTAATATGATTATTCTAAACTGATAATTGGTGCTCATTGAGTAACGACATATAAATGAAGCATAAAACATGACATCACGTAGTTTGGGATAGATTAGATTACTTGGACGCTTTGTCGTCTCTACTTTTGTCTCAAATTTTGTCAAATTATAGAAAATTTATCTATCTTAACTTGGGCACTGGAATCGTGTCATTCTAAGCTCAAAATGAAAAGCTATAGACGATTTATTGCGGACATGTCAAGTTGATCGGCCAGTTAATATGATTATTCTAAAATGATCAATGATGCTCATCAAGTAAAAGTTTGTAAATGAAGCATAATACATGACATCAAGAGTTTAGATAGATTGGATTACTTGGACGCTTTGTTGTCTTTTTTATGTCTCAAATTTGGTTAAAATATTGAAAATTTAGCTACCTTAACGTGGGCATTGGATTCATGTTATTCTAAGCTCTAAATCGAAAGTTTGAGACGATTTAGTGGGGACATGTCAAGCTGATTGGCCAGTTAATTTGATTATTGTAAACTATCATTGGTTCGCATTGAGTAAAGGCTTATAAATGAAACATAATATATGGCATCACGTAGTTTTGGATCGATTGAATTACATTTGTCACAAATTTTGTCAAAATATAGAAACTTTATATAGCTTAACGTGGGCACTGGAATCGTGTCATTATGAGCTCAAAATCAAAAGTTACGGACGATTTAGTTCGGACATATCAAGTTGATTGGCTAGTTAAAGTAATCATTCCAAACTGATCATTTGTGCTCATTGAGTACATGCTTATAAATGAAGCATAATGCATGGCATCACACAGTTTGGATAGATTGAATTACTTGGATGCTTTGTCATATGTTGTTCTGTATCAAATTTTGTCACAATATAAATTGAGCTAGCTTAACATGGGCATTTGATTCGTGTCATTATGAGCTCTAAATCAAAAGTTACAGACGATTTAGTGCGGACATGTCAAGGTTATCGGCCAATTAAAGTGATCATTCTAGAGTGATCAGTGGTACTCATTATGTATAGCCTTATAAATGAAGCATAATGCATGGTATCAAGCAGTCTGGATATATTGAATTACTTGGATGCTTTGTCGTCTCTAGTTTTGTCTCAAATTTGTCAAAATATAGAAAATTGAGCTAGTTTAACGTGGGCTTTGGATTTGTGTCATTCGGAGCTCTAAATCAAAAGTTATGGACAATTTAGTGTGGACATTTCAAGTTGATAGGGCAGTAAAAGTGATCATTTTAAACTGATCATTGATGCGCATTAAGTAAGGCTTATAAATGAAGCATAATGCATGGCATCACACAGTTTTAGATAGATTGGATTACTTAGACGCCTTGTTGTATCTAGTTCTGTCTCAAATTTTGTCACAATATAGAAAATGTAAATAGCTTAATGTGGGTATTAGATTCAAGTCATTCTGATCTATAAATCAAAAGTTATGGACGATTTAGTGGAGACATGACAACTTGATCAGCCAGTTAAAATAGTTATTCTAAACTGATCATTGGTGCTCATTGAGTAAAAGCTTAATAATGAAAAATAATGCATGGCATCACGCAGTTTGGGATGGATTGGATTACTTGGACGTTTTGTCATATCTATTTATGTCTCCAATTTTGTCACAATATGGAAAATTGAGCTAGCTTAACGTGGGCATTGGATTCGTGTTATTATGAGCTCTAAATCAAAAGTTACGGACGATTTAGTGCGGACATGTCAAGTTGATCGGCTAGTTAATATGATTATTCTAAACTGATCATTGGTGATCATTGAGTAAAGACTTATAAATGAAGCACAAGGCATGGCATAACGCAGTTTGGGATAGATTGGATTATTTGAATGCTTTTTCTTATCTAGTTCTGTCTCATATTTTTTTCACAATATAGAAATTTGAACTAGCTTAATGTGGGCATTGGATTCGTGTCATTCTGAGTTATAAATCAAAAGTTATGGATGATTTAGTGTGAAAATGTCAAGGTGATCGGCCAGTTAAAGTGATCATTCTAAACTGATTATTGGTGTTCATTAAGTAAAGGCTTACAAATGAAGCATAATGTATGGCATCAAGAATTTTGTATAGATTAAATTAGTTGGATGCTTTGTCGTCTCTATTTCAGTTTCAAATTTTGTCAAAATATAGAAATTGAGCTAGTTTAACGTGGGCATTGGATTCGTGTAATTTTGATCTCAGATTCGAAAGTTAGGATGATTTAGTGCGGACATAACAAGTTAATATGATTATTTTAAACTAATCATTGGTGCTCATTGAGTAAAGGCTTATAAATGAAGCAATAATGCATGGCATGACACAGTTTGGACAGATTGAATTACTTGGACACTTTGTCATATCTAGTTCTGTCTCAAAGTTTGTCACAATATAAAAAATTGAGATAGCTTAACGTGGGCATTGGATTCATGTCATTCTGATCTCTAAATCAAAAGTTATAGATGGTTTAGTGCCGACATGTCAAGTTGATCGGCCAGTTAAAGTGATAATTCTAAACTGATCACTGGTGCTCATTAAGTAAAGTCTTATAAATGAAACATAATGCATGGCATCAAGCAGTTTGGATAGATTGGATTACTTGGGCGCTTTGTCGTATCTATTTTTGTCTCAAATTAATTGAAAATATAGAAAATAAAGCTAGCTTAATGTGGGCATTGGATTCGTGTCATTCGGAGCTCTTAATCAAAAGTTACCGATGATTTAGTGCGGACATGTCAAGTTGGTCGGGCAGCTAAAGTGATCATTATAAACTGATCATTGGTTCTCATTGAGTAAAGGCTTATAAATGAGGCATAATGCATGGTATCACATAGTTTTGGATAGATTTGATTACTTGGACGATTTGTCATATCTATTTTTGTCTCAAATTTTGTTATAATATAGAAAATTGAGCTACCTTAACGTGGGCATTGAATTCGTGTGTTTCTGAGTTGTAAATCAAAAGTTACACCCGATTTAGTGCGGACTTGACAAGTTGATCGGCCAGTTAAAGTGATCATTCTAAATTGATCACTGGTGCTCACTAAGTAAAGCCATATAAATGAAGCATAAAGCATGGCATCACGCAGTTTGTGATAGGTTGGATTACTTGGACGTTTTTTGTCTCTATATCTGTCTCAAATGTTGTCAAAATATAGAAACTGAGCTAGTTTAACGTTGGCATTGGATTCGTGTGTTTCTGAGCTCTAAATCAAAAGTTACACACGATTTAGTGCGGATATTTCAAGTTGATTCGAGTGTTTCTGAGCACTAAATCAAAAGTTACGCATGATTTGTGCACACATTTACAGTTAATCGGCCAGTTATAGTAATCATTCTAAACTGATCATTGGTCCTCATTGAGTAAAGACTTATAAATCAAGCAAAAGGCATGGCATAACACAGTTTGGGATAGATTGGATTATTTGGATGCTTTATCGTATCTAGTTGTGTCTCATATTTTTCAAAATTTAGAAATTTGAACTAGCTTAATCTGAGCATTGGATTCCTATCATTCTGAGTTATAAATAAAAAGTTATGGACGATTGAGTCCGGAAATATCAAGGTGATCGGCCAGTTAAACTGATCATTCTAAACTTATCATTGGTGCTCACTAACTAAAGGCCTATAAATGAAGCATAATACATGGCATCAAGTAGTTTGGATAGATTGGATTACGTGGATGCTTCGTCGTCTATATTTCAGTCTCAAATTTTGTCAAAATATAGAAAATTGAGCAACCTTAACGTGGGCATTGGATTCGTGTCATTCTAAACTCAAAATCAAAAGTTACGGATGATTTAGTGCGGACATATCAAGTTGATCGGCGAGTTAATATGATTATTCTAAACTGATCATTGTTGGTCATTGAGTAAAGGCTTATAAATGAAGCAAAATGCATGGCATCACACAGTATGGATAGATTGAATTACTTGGACGCTTTGTCATACCTAGTTCTGTCTCAAATTTTGTCACAATATAAAAAATTGAGCTAGCTTAACGTGGGCATTGGATTCGTGTCATTCTGAGCTCTAAATCAAAAGTTACAGACGATTTAGTGAAGTTGTTCGCCCAGTTAAAGTGATCGCTCTAAACTGATCATTTGTGCTCATTAAGTAAAGGCTCATAAATGAGCATAATGCATGGCATCAAGCAGTTTGGATAGATTGGATTACTTGGGCGCTTTGTCGTATCTATTTCGCATCAAGCAGTTTGACATTTGTGCGGACATGTCAAGTTGATAGGCCATTTAAAGTGATCATTCTAAATTGATCATTGGTGCTCATTGAGTAAAGGCTTATAAATGAAGCATAATACATGGCATCATACAGTTTTGGATAGATTGGATTACTTGGACGCTTAGTTGTATCTATTTCTGTCTCCAATTTCGTTATAATATACAAAATTGAGCGAGATTAACGTGGGCATTGGATTCATATGTTTCTAAGCTCTAAATCAAAAGTTACTGATAATTTAGTGCATACATGTCAAATTATCAGCCAGTTAAAGATATCATTCTAAACTGATCGTTGGTGGTGATTAAGTAAAGTCATATAAATAAAGCATAAAGCATGGCATCAAGGATTTTGGGTACATTGCATTACTTTGACGCTTTGTCGTCTCTATTTCTGTCTCAAATTTTGTCAAAATATAGAAAATTGAGCTAGCTTTACGTGGGCATTGGATTCGTGTCATTCTGAGCTGTAAATCAAAAGTTACGGGCGATTTACTGCATACATTCAAGTTGATCGGTCAGGTAAAGTGATCATTCTAAACTGATCATTGGTGCTCATTGAGTAAAGGCTTATAAATGAAACATAAGGCATGCCATCACGCAGTTTGGGATAGATTGGATTACTTGGACGTTTTGTCGTATCTAGTTCTGTCTCAAATTTCTTCACATTATTGAAAATTGAACAAGCTTAATGTGGACATTGGATTCGTGTCATTCTAAGCTATAAATCAAAAGTTTTGGACGATTTAGTGTAGACATGATAAGTTGATCGGGTAGTTAAAATGATCATTCTAAATAGATCATTGGTGCTCATTTAGTAAAAGCATATAAATGAAAAACAATACATTGCATCACGCATTTCGGGATGGATTAGATTACTTGGACGCTTTTTCATATCTATTTCGGCCTCAAATTTGGTGACGATATAGAAGATAGTGCTAGCTTAACGTGGGCATTGGGTTCGTGTGTTTCTGAGCTCTAAATCAAAAGTTGTGGACGACTTAGTGCGTACAAATCAATTTACTCAGACAGTTAAAATGATATGTAAACTGATCATTTGTGGTCATTAAGTAAAGGCTTATATATGAAGCATAAAGCATGACATCAAGGAGTTTGGATAGATTGGATTACTTGGACGCTTTGCCGTCTTTATTTTTGTCTCAAATTTTGTCAAAATATTGAATACTGAGCTAGCTTAACGTGGGCATTGAATTCGTGTAATTCTGAGCTCTAAATCAAAAGTTACGGATGATTTAGTGCGGACATGTCAAGTTGATCGGCCAATTAAAGTGATTATTCTAAACTAATCATTGGTGCACATTGGCTTATTAATGAAACATAATGCATGGCTTCACACAGTTTTGGATTGATTGGATTACTTGGATGCTTTGTTGTATCTATTTCTGTCTCAAATTTTGTTACAATATAGAAAATTGAGCTAGCTTGATTTGGGCATTGGATTCGTGTCATTCTAAGCTCAAAATCAAAAGTTACGGACGATTTAGTGCGGACATGTCAAGTTGATCGGCCAGTTAATATGATTATACTAAACTGATTATTGGTGCTCATTGACTAAAGGCTTATAAATGAAGCAAAATGCATGGCATCACACAGTTTGGATAGATTGAATTAATTGGACGCTTTGTCATTTCTAGTTCTGTCATTTCTAGTTCAAGTTTATCGGCCAGTTAAAATGATCATTATAAAGTGATCATTGGTGCTCATTGATTAAAAGCTTAATAATGAAAATAATGCATGGCATCACGCAGTTTGGGATAGATTGGATTACTTGGAAGCTTTTTCCTATCTATTTCTGTCTCCAATTTTGTCAAAATATAGAAAATTGAGGTAGCTTTACGTGGGCATTGGATTCGTGTCATTCTGAGCTCTAAATCAAGAGTTATGGATGATTTAGTGCGAACATATGAAGTTGATCTTCCAGTTAAAGTGATCATTCTAAACTGATCACTGGTGCTCATTAAGTAAAGGCTTATAAATGAAGCATAATGCAAGGCATCAACAGTTTAGATAGACTGGATTACTTGGGCGCTTTGTCGTATCTATTTCAGTCTCAAATTAAGTGAAAATATATAAAATTGAGCTACCTTAATGTGGGCATTGGATTCGTGTCATTTTGAGCTCAAAATCAAAAGTTACGGACGATTTAGTGCGGACATGTCAAGTATATCGGCCAGTTAATATGATTATTCTAAACTTATCATTGGTGCTCATTGACTAAAGGCCTATAAATGAAGCATAATTCATGGCATCACACAGTTTGGATAGATTGAATTACTTGGACGTTTTTTCATTTAGTTCTGTCTCAAATTTTGTCACAATATAGAAATTTGAACTAGCATAATGTGGGCATTGGATTCGTGTCATTCCGACCCATAAATCAAAAGTTATGCACGATTTAGTGGAGAAAAGACAAATTGATCGGCCAATTGAAATGATCATTCTAAACTGATCATTGGTGCTCATTGAGTAAAAGCTTAAAATTGAAAAATAATGCATGGCATCACCCAGTTTGGGATGGATTGGATTACTTGGACGTTTTTGTCGTATCTATTTTTGTCTCCAATTTTGTCAAAATATTAAAAATTGAGATAACTTTACGTGGGCATTGGATTCGTGTCATTCTGAGCTCTAAATCAAAAGTTACAGACGATTTAGTGTGTACATGACGAGTTGATCGACCAGTTAAAGTGATCATTCTAAACTGATCATTGGTGCTCATTGAGTAAAGGCTCATAAATGAAGCATAAGGCATGGCATCATGCTGTTTGGGATATATTGGATTACTTTGATGCTTTGTCATATCTAGTTCTGTCTCAAATTTCTTCATAATATAGAAATTGAACTAGAATAATGTGGGCATTGGATTCGTGTCATTCTAATCTATAAATCAAAAGTTATTGACGATTTTGTATAGACATAACAAGTTCATGAGCTAGTTAAAATGATTATTCTTAAATGATCATTGGTGATCATTTAGTAAAAGCTTATAAATGAAAAATAATGCATGGCATAACGCAGTTTGTGATGGATTACATTACTTGGACGCTTTTTTGTATCTATTTCTGTCTAAAATTTTGTGACAGTATAGAAAATTGAGCTAGCTTAATGTGGGCATTGGATTCTTGTGTTTCTGAGCTCTAAATCAAAAGTTATGAACGATTTAGTGCAGACATGTCAAGTTGTTCGTACAGTTATAGTGATCATTCTAAAGAGATCATTGGTGGTCATTAAGTAAAAGCTTATAAATGAAGCATAAAGCATTGCATCGAGGAGTTTGGATAGATTGGACTACTTGGACGCTTGGTCATCTCTATCTCAAATTTTGAAAAATATAGAAAATTGAGCTAGCTTAATGTGGGCATTGGATTGGTGCCATTCGGAGCTCTAAATCAAAAGTTACGGATGATTTTGTGCGGACATGTCAAGTTGATCCGCCAGTTAAGGTGATCATTTTAAACTGATCATGATGCTCATTGAGTAAAGGCTCATAAATAAAGCATAAGGAATGACATCACATAGTTTGGGATAGATTGGATTACTTGGACGCTTTGTCGTATCTAATTCTATCTCAAATTTCTTTATAATATAAAAAATTGAACTAGCTTAATGTGTACATTGGATTCGTGACATTCTAAGCTATAAATCAAAAGTTATGGACGATTTAGTGTAGATATGACAAGTTGATCGCCTAGTTAAAATAATTATTGTAAAGTGATCATTGGTGATAATTTAGTAAAAGCTTATAAATGAAAAATAATGCATGGCATCACGCAATTTGGGATGGATTAGATTACTTGGATGCTTTTTTGTATATATTTCTCTCTCAAATTTTGTGAAAATATAGAAAATTGAGCTAGCTTAATGTGGGCATTGGATTCTTGTGTTTTTGAGCTATATATCAAAGTTACGAACGATTTAGTGCGGACATGTCAAGTTGATCATACAGTTAACGTGATCATTCTAAAGTGATCATTGGTGGTCATTAAGTAAAGGCTTATAAATGAAGAGTAAAGCATGGCATCAAGGAGTTTGGATAGTTTGGATTACTTGGACGCTTTGTCATCTCTATTTCTGTCTCAAATTTCAAAAAAATTATAGAAAATTGAGCTAGCTAAACATGGACAATGGATCCGTGTCATTCTGATCTCTAAATCAAAAGTTATGAATGATTTTGTGCAGACATGACAAGTTGATCTGCCAGTTAAAGCTTATCATTGGCGCTCATTAAGACAAGGCTGATAAATGAAGCATAATGCATGGCATTAAGGAGTTTGGATACATTGGATTACATGTACGCTTTGTCGTCTCTATTTCTGTCTCAAATTTTGTCAAAATATAGAAAATTGAGCTAGTTTAACGTATGCATTGTATTCGTGTCATTTGAAGCTCTAAATCAAAAGTTACGGACGATTTTGTGCGGACATGTGTCAAGTTAATCGGCCAGTTAATAGGATTATTCTAAACTGATCATTGCTGGTGATTAAGTAAAAGCTTATAAATAAAAAACAATGCATGGCATCAACTAGTTTGGAATAGATTCGATTACTTGGACGCTTTGTTGTCTTTACTTCCGTCTCAAATTTTGTCAAAATATAGAAAATTTTCTAGCTTAACCTGGGCATTGTATGCATGTCATTGTGAGCTTAGAATCAAAAGATACTGACGATTTAGTGTGGACATGTCAAGTTGGCCGGCCAGTTAATATGATTATTCTAAACTAATCATTGGTGCTCACTGATTAAATGCTTATAAATGAAACATAATGCATGACATTACATAGTTTTGGATAGATTGGATAACTTGAACGCTTTGTCGTGTCTACTTTTGCCTCAAATTTTGTTATAATATCGAAAATTAAGCTAGCTTAACGTGGGCATTGGATTCGTCTCATTCTGGACCCAAAATCTAAATTGATAGACAATTTAGAGTGGACATGACAAATTAATCGGCCAGGTAAAATGATCACTCTAAACTGATCATTGGTGGTCATTGAGTAAAAGCTTATAAATGAATCACAATGCATGGCATCACGCAGTTTCGGATAGATCGTCTCAACTTCTATCTCAAATTTTTTCAAAATAAAGAAAATTTATCTAGCCTAACGTGGGCGTTGTATTTGTGTCATTCTGAGCTCAAAATCAAAGGTTACTGACAATTTAGTGTGGACATGTCAAGTTGATCGGCCAGTTAATTTGATTATTCTAAACTGATCATTGGTGCTCATTGATTAAAGGCTTATAAATGAAGCATATTGCATGTCATCAAGAAGTTTGGATAGATTGGATTATTTGGACGCTTTGTCGTCTCTATTTCTGTCAAATTTTATCACAATATAGAAAATTGAATTAGCTTAACGTGGGCATTCGATTCGTGTCATTCTGAGCTCTAAATCAATAGTTACAGACGATTTAGTGTGGACATATCAGGTTGATCGGCCAGTTAAAGTGATCATTCTAAACTGATCATTGGTTCTCATTGAGAAAAGACTTATAAATGAAGCATAATACATAACATTACACAGTTTTGGATAGATTGGATTAACTGGATAGTTTATCATATCAATTTCTTACTCAAATTTTGTTACAACATAGAAATTGAGCATGCTTAACATGGGCATTGGATTTGTGTGTTTTTGAATAATAAATCAAAAGTTACACACGATTTAGTGTGGACATGTCAAGTTGATCGGCTAGTTAAAGTGATCATTCTAAACTGATCATTGGTGCTCACTGAGTAAAGACTTATAAATGAAGCATAATGCATAACATCACTCAGTTTTGGATAGATTGGATTCCTTGGACGCTTTATCGTATCTATTTCTGTCGGAAATTTTGTTACAATATAGAAAATTAAGCTTCATTAACTTGGGCATTGGATTCGTGTGGTTTTGAGCTTTAAATCGAAAGTTACACAAGATTTAGTGCGGACATTTAAACTTGATCAGCCAATTTAAGTGATCGTTCTAAACTGATCATTGGTGCTCATTAGGTAAAGGCTTATAAAGGAAACATAAAGCATAGCATCATGCAGTCTGGGATAGATTTGATTAGTTGGATGCTTTGTGACTCTAAATCTGTCTTAAATTTTGTCACAATATAGAAAATTGTGCTAGCTTAACGTGGGCATTGGATTCGTGTAATTCAGAGCTCTAAATCAAAAGTTATGGATGAATTAGTGCGACATGTCAAGTTGATCTACCAGTTAGAGTGATCATTCTAAACTGATCATTGGTGCTCATTATGTAAAATTTTATAAATGAAGCCTAAGGCATGACATCACGCAGTTTGAGATAGATTTGATTACTTGGAGGCTTTGTCGTATCTAGTTCTATCTCAACTTTTGTCACAATAAAGATAATTGAACTAGCTTAGTGTGGGTATTGGATTCATGTCACTCTAAGCTCTAAATAAAAAGTTATGGATATTTTAGTGCAGATATGACAAGTTGATCGGCCAGTTAAAATGATCATTATAAACTGATCATTGGTGCTCATTTAAAAAAAGCTTATAAAAGAAAAATATTGCATGACATCACGAAGTTTGGGATGGATTGGATTTTTAGGACGCTTTGTTGTATATATTTCTGTCTCAAATTTTGTCATAATATAAAATTGAGCTAGCTTAACATGGGCATTGGAATCATGTCATTCTGAGCTCTAAATCAAAAGTTACGGACGATTTAGTGCGGACATGTCAAGTTGATTGGCCAGTTAAAGTGATCATTCTAAACTGATCATCGGTGCTCATTAAGTAAAGGCTTATAAATGAAGCATAATGCTTGGTAGCAAGTAGTTTGGATAGATTGGATTACTTGGATGCTTTGTCATCTCTATTTCGGTCTCTATTTTTTTCAAAATATAGAAAATTGAGCTAGCTTAACGTAGACATTGTATTTGTGTCCTTCAGAGCTCTAAATCAAAAGTTACGAACGATTTAGTGCAGACATGTCAAGCTGATCGGCCAGTTAAAGTGATTATTCTAAACTGATCATTGGTTCTCATTGAGTAAAAGCATATAAATGAAGCATATGGCACGGCATCACGCAATTGGTTATAGATTGGATTACTTGGACGCTTTTGATGCGAACCTCCCAAGGAATGCACTTCTGGATGCGGTTGAGATAGGCTTTGCAACAGAATGAATCGAAATTCAATCTGTTCAAAAAGTTGTGGATTGAAGGGTCACACAGTAGCTGCGGAAAGACTACTGATTTACCTAAGATAGTAGCTTAGATATTACACACTAAGGCTACTAAATGTTGACTGAAGGATATTACACACCAACAATCAGATTAAGAAGAGAATCACTCTCAAACTTAAGAAAAGAAGCTGTTTTTATTTGAAAAAGTTGAATGATCAAGTTTACAACTGAAAGCCCCTATTTATACTATAAGGGGACGTAAATATGAGGAGCCTACAACATTAAATTGGTTACAATTACAAGGGAAGACTTGACCAAAGACCTTGACTTCATTAACTCTTATTTTGACTATGAATGTAGACACTTTTCCCCCCTTTGATGACGCCAATTTTGAGCATTTTTAATTGAACTCCTTTTGATTTTAAACAACAAATTGGGCTGGTTGTAATGTGATTCATTTGCCTCATTAAAAACCTTACCAAGAAAACCCAATGGGAGAAAACTTGGAAAAGGGGAAAAGAGTACAAATGGATCACATACCCATTTGTATGCTGTCTTGAGCTTGTACTAAAATCAGAGTGCTTTTAGGCACTTTTCCATTCAAGCTCAAGTGAATTTGTTGTGCATTCTCCTTGTTGAGCATGCGGCTGATTGCCTCTTTGAGTTTCTTGGCTTTGGCTCGGGTTAATGGTCCAGCTGGTAGTGCAAGAGATTCTTCATGTTCCACTGGTTCATTCCTAGTCATGAGCTTCTCCTTTTGTGTGCTTTCCATGCTCGTATCATCCCCCTCCTCTTGAAAAGGATTTGACCTCAAATCTGGTTCATCTGCAATGAAAGGCACAAGATCAGAAACATTGAAGCTTGAACTCACATTATACTTACCTTGAAGATCAATTTGGTAGGCGTTGTTGCTGATATTTTGAACTATCTTGAAAGGTCCATCAATTCTCGGCATTAGTTTGGATTTCCTTTCAGCTGGAAATCTTTCTTTCCTCAAGTGAACCCACACGAGGTCTCCCACCTCAAATACAATTTCACGTCTTCCTTTGTTGGCCTTTCTTGCATATTGTTGGGTTCTAGCCTCAATATTCTTCCTTGCATTCTCATGGATCTGTTTAACAATCTCAGCTTTTCTTTTTCCATCAATACTAGCTCTTTCACTTAAAGGCAAAGGGGTTAGATCCAAAGGAGATAAAGGATTGAAACCATACACAATTTGAAAAGGAGAATACTTAGAAGCAGAATGTACAGAATGGTTATATGCAAATTCAGCATGTGGTAAACATTCTTCCCATGTTCTAAGATTTCGTTTGATTAATGCACGCAATAAAGTATACAAGGTTCTATTAACTACTTCAGTTTGACCATCCGTTTGTGGGTGACATGTTGTACAGAATACCAACTTAGTTCCTAACTTAGACCAAAGAGTTTTCCAAAAGTAACTCAAGAACTTAGTGTCTCTATCAAAAACTATGCTCCTAGGCATTCCATGCAAGCGAACTACCTCTTTAAAGAACAGATTGGCTATATGCAATGCATCATCAGTCTTGTGACATGCTATAAAATGAGCCATCTTAGAGAATCTATCAACCACAACAAAGATAGAATCCTTTCCTGTCTTAGTTCTAGGCAAACCAACCACAAAGTCCATTGATATGTCAATCCATGGATGAGTAGGAATGGGTAAAGGAGTGTACAAACCGTGGGGTTGAACCTTAGACTTAGCCTGCTTGCATGTGGCACACCTTGCACAGATTCTTTCTAAGTCTCTCTTCATGTGTGGCCAATGGAAATGATCTTGCATTACTTTAAGAGTTTTGGCAACTCCAAAATGCCCCATCAGTCCTCCTCCATGAGCTTCCCTAACTAGCAAGTCTCGAATAGAACAGTTAGGCACACATAATCTATTATCATAAAATAGGAATCCTTCATGATGGTAATATTTTCCTGAAGCAAACTTTCTGCTAGCAATGTACACGTCTTTAAATTCAGGATCAGTTTCATATAGCTCTTTAAGTTGTTCAAAACCTAACAACTTAGCATCAAGAGTAGAGATTAAGGCATACCTCCGTGACAATGCATCTGCCACAACATTCTCTTTACCTTGTTTGTATTTAATGACATACGGAAATGTTTCTATGAACTCAACCCACCGTGCATGCCTTTTTTTCAGCTTCTGTTGGCCCTTTAAGTGCTTAAGTGACTCATGATCAGTGTGAATCACGAACTCCTTAGGCCACAAGTAGTGTTGCCAAGTTTGCAAGGCACGGACCAAGGCATACAATTCCTTGTCATATGTTGGATAGTTGAGGGTGGCTCCTCCAAGTTTCTCACTGAAATAGGCTATAGGTTTCTTATCCTGCATCAAAACAGCTCCAATACCTATACCAGAAGCATCACATTCTATCTCAAAGGTTTTAAGAAAATCAGGTAAAGATAGAAGAGGTGCATGTGTAAGCTTTTCTCTTTCAAAGCTTGGAATGAGCTTTCTTGAGCCTGTCCCCATTTGAATCCTACGTCTTTCTTGATTACTTCAGTAAGTGGGGCAGCAATAGTGCTAAAATCCTTGACAAAGCATCTATAGAAGCCAGCTAGCCCATGGAAACTTCTCACTTCTCCTACTGTTTTTGGATCTGGCCATTCCTTAATAGCTTTGACATTTTCCTCATCAACCTTAATACCATCTGCACTTATAACAAAGCCTAGGAACACAATGTTATCTGTACAAAATGTGCATTTCTTAAGATTGGCATATAGTTTTTCTTTTCTAAGAACGCTTAGAACCGATGTCAAATGACTAGCATGCTCGTCTAGATTCTTGCTGTAGATTAAGATGTCATCAAAGTATACTACAGCAAAGACTCCTATGAATGCTCTAAGAACATGATTCATCAACCTCATGAAAGTACTAGGTGCATTTGTTAACCCAAATGGCATGACCAACCATTCATATAATCCATGCTTAGTTTTAAATGCAGTTTTCCATTCATCCCTTTCTTTCATGCGTATTTGATGGTACCCACTCTTAAGATCTATCTTAGAAAAGATTCTGGAACCATGCAATTCATCAAGCATGTCATCTAACCTAGGGATTGGATGGCGATACTTTACCGTAATGTTGTTGATTGCTCTACAATCAACACACATGCGCCTGCTGCCATCTTTCTTTGGCACAAGTAGAACTGGCACAGCACAAGGACTCATGCTCTCCCTGATGTAGCCCTTCTCCATTAGCTCATTAACTTGCCTTTGCAGCTCCTTAGTCTCAACGGGGTTGGTTCTATAAGCTGGTCTATTTGGTAGTGAGGCTCCAGGTACAAAATCAATCTGATGTTCAATGCCTCTGATGGGTGGTAGCCTCTTTGGATTGTCTTCTGGAAAGACATCTTCATAATCCTGCAAAATAGAAGTCACTTCACTCGGTAATACCGGTGCAACATTAGTTAAGCTCATGAGAGCTTCCTTATAGATAAACAAAAGAACAGGTTGTTGTGAGAAGAGAGCCTTCTTAACTCCACCAGTTCTCACAAAGAAACTTGAGTGCTTTTTGTTCTTGTTCTCACAGCCTCTGTCACTTTTGGTGCTTATGGTTTCTTTTGAAGTTCCAGCTGTTTTCCTTTGCTCCAACACAAGCTGATCTTGGTACACCTCCTGTGGTGTCATAGGAACAAGTGTGATCTTCTTACCTTTGTGTTCAAACGAGTGTTGGTTGGTGTAACCATCATGAATGACCTTTCGATCAAATTGCCATGGTCTTCCAAGCAGAATGTGGCCAGCCTCCATTGGTAAAACATCACAAAGGATCTCATCTTGGTACTTTCCAATGGTTATAGGTACCTTGACTTTGCTGCTTACCTTCATTTCGCCACACTCATTAAGCCATTGCAGCTTATACGGCTTTGGGTGCTTGAACACTTCCAGACCTAACTTGTTTACCATAGTTTCACTAGCCACATTAGTGCAGCTGCCTCCATCAATAATGATGCTGCAAACCTTTCCTTGGACGTGGCATCTTGAGTGAAACAGGTTCTCTCTTTGCTCATGTTCTTTGGTTTTGTTTTGTACGCTTAGGGTTCTTCTTGTTACCAATAATTCTCCTGCCATAGGAGGTACAAGATGCTCTTCTGAAGAATCAGAAAAGAATTCTTCTTCCTCAGATTCTATTTCACCATTATCCAACAGAATCATGATCTTCTTGTTGGTGCATTCATTCGCGTAATGCCCTCTTCCTTGGCATTTGAAACACTTCACATCTCTTGTTCTAGTAGATGTAGTAGCTTCAGATTTTCCCTTGACGTCTTGAATGGTTGTTGAAGGTTTGGAATCAACTTTAGCAATCTGTTTTCCTTCCCTTTGGTAGCTAGGCTTATTGTTAGCTGCTCCATTGCTTTGCCTAGTATAACGTTTTCTTTTTAGCTGCTGTTCCACCAGTATAGCTTTGTGCAACATTTCCTCTAGCTCCACATAATGTTCCAGCTCCATTCTATCTTGAATGTCACGGTTAAGTCCTCCTAAAAATCTTGCCATAGTAGCTTCTCTGTCTTCAGAAATGTCTGCCCTGATCATGAGGGTTTCCAACTCCTGGTAATAGTCCTCAACACTTCGGCTTCCTTGATTGAGTCTCCTTAGCTTTTGGTGAAGCTCACGGTGGTAATGGCTGGGCACAAACCTTTTCCTCATTATGGCTTTCATCTCAGCCCATGTTTCTACTGGATACTCACCATTACGTCTTCTGGAAGTCACCAATTGATCCCACCAGCTGAGTGCATACTCATAAAACTTAGTAGCAGCTACGCGGACCTTGTTGAGCTTGGAATAGTGTTGACAATCAAACACCAGCTCGATCTTCTTCTCTAAATCAAAAGTTTCGGACGATTTAATGTGGACATGTCAAGTTGATCGGCCAGTTAAAGTGATAATTCTAAAGTGATCATTGGTGCTCAGTGAGTAAAGGCTTATAAAGACAACACATAGTTTTTGATAGATTGGATTACTTGGATGCTTTCTCGTATCTTGTTCTATCTCAAATTTTGTGACAATATAGAAAATTGAACTAGCTTAACGTGCGCATTGGATTCGTGTCATTCTAAGCTATAAATCAAAAAATATGTACATTTAGTGGAGAAATGACAAGTGGATCAGCCAGTTAAAATGATCATTTTAAACTGATCATAGGTGCTCATTAGGTAAAGGCTTATAAATGAAACATAAAGCATGGCATCACGGAGTTTAAGACAGATTGGATTACTTGGATGCTTTGTTGTGTCTATATCTATCTTAGATTTTTTCAAAATATAAAAACCCGAGCTAGCTTAACATGGGGATTGAATTCGTGTCATTCTGAGCATTAAATCAAAAGTTACACACGATTTAATGCGGACATGTCAAGTTGATCGGGCAGTTAAAGTGATCATTCTAAGCTGATCATTGGTGCCCAATGAGGGAAGGCTTATAAATGAAGCATAATGCATGACATCACACAGTTTTGGATAGATTGGATTACTTCAACGCTTTGTCGTATCTATTTCAGGCCAAAATTTATTACAATATCGAAAAATGCGCTAGTTTAACATGTCCACTGAATTCGTGTGGTTCTAAGCTCCTAGTTTAACATGCCCACTGAATTCGTGTGGTTCTAAGCTTTAAATAAAGAGTTACACACGATTTAGTCCGTACATGTCAAGTTGATCGGCCAGTAAAACTGATCATTTTAAACTGATCAGTGGTGCCCAAGGAGTGAAGGCTTATAAATGAAGCATAATGCATGATATCACACAGTTTTCGATAGATTGGATTACTTTGACGCTTTGTCGTATCTATTTCTGTCTCAAGTTTTGTTACAATATAGAAAATTGAGCTAGCTTAATGTGGGCATTGTATTCGTGTCATTTTGAGCTATGTCCAAAGTTACGAACGATTAAGTGCGGACATTTCAACTTGATTGGCTAGTTAAAGTGATCATTCTAAACTGATCATTGGTGCTCATTAATTAAAGGCTTATAAATGAAGAATAATGCATGCATCAAGGAGTTTGGATAGATTGGATTACTAGGATGCTTTGTCATCTATATTCCTGTGTCAAATTTTTTCAAAATAAAGAAAATTAAGCTACCTTATCGTATGCATTGGATTCATGTCATTATGAGCTCGAAATCAAAAGTTACAGACAATTTAGTGCGGACATGTGTCAAGTTAATCGGCCAGTTAATATGATTCTTCTAAACTGATCATTTGTTATAATTGAGTAAACGTTTATAAATGAAGCATAATGCATGGGCTCACGCAGTTTGGAATAGATTGGATTACTTAGATGCATTGTCATCTATACTTCCGTCTCAAATTTTGTCAAAATATAGAAAATTTATCTAGCTTAACGTGGGCACTGTATTTGTGTCATTCGGAGCTCAAAATCAAAAGTTACGGATGATTTAGTGCGGGCATGTCAAGTTGATCGGCCAGTTAATATGATTATTCTAAACTGATCATTGGTGCTCATTGAGTAAAGACTTATAAATGAAATATAATGCATGACATCACATAGTTTTGGATAGCTTGGATTACTTGTATGCTTTGTCGTTTCTATTTCTGTCTCAAATTTTGTTACAATATAGAAAATTGAGCTAGCTTAAAGGGTGCATTGGATTCGTATCATTCGGAGCTCTAAATCAAAACTTACTGACCAATTAGTGTGGACATGTCAAGTTGAGTGGCTAGTTAAAATGATCATTCTAAACTGATCAATGGTACTCATTAAGCTAAGGCTTATAAATGAAGTATATTGCATGGCATCAAGCAGTTTGGATAGATTGGATTACTTGGACGCTTTGTCCTCTCTATTTTTGTCTCAAATTTTGCCAAATATAAAAATTGAGCTAGCTTAACATGGGCATTGGATTAGTGTCATTCCAAGCTCTAAATCAAAAGTTATAGACGATTTTGTGCTGACATGTCAATTTGATTGGCCAGTTAAAGTGATTATTTTAAACTAATCATTGGTGCTCATTAAGTAAAGGCTTATAAATGAAGCATAATGCATGGCATCAAGGAGTTTGGATATATTGGATTGCTTGGATGTTTCTTTGTCTATATTACTGTCTCAAATTTTGTGAAAATATAGAAAATTGAGCTAGCTTAACGTGGGCATTGGATTCCTGTCATTCTGGGTTCTAAATCAAAAGTTACAGACGATTTAGTGCAGACATGTCAAGTTGATCGGCCTCTTAAAATGATCATTCTAAACTGATCATAGGTGCTCATTGAATAAAGACTTATAAATGAAGCATATGGCATGGCATCACGCAGTTTGAGATAGATTGGATTACTTAGATGCTTTGTCGTATCTTGTTATGTCTCAAATTTTGTCAAAATATAGAAAATTTATCTAGCTTAACGTGGGCACTGTATTCGTGTCATTTTGAGCTAAAAACCAAAAGTTACGGATGATTTAGTGCGGAAATATCAAGTTGATCGGCCAGTTAATATGATTAATCTAAACTGATCAGTGGTGCTCATTGAGTAAGGGCTAATAAATGAAACATAATGCATGACATCACACAGTTTTGGATAGATTGATTCACTTGTACGCTTTGTCGTTTCTATTTCTGCCACAAATTTTGTTACAATATCGAAAATTGAGCTAGCTTAACATGTGCATTGGATTCGTGTCATTCGGAGCTCTAAATCAAAACTTACGGACGATTTAGTGCGGACATGTCAAGTTGAGTGGCTTGTTAAAATGATCATTCTGAACTGATCAATGGTGCTGATTAAGCTAAGGCTTATAAATGAAGCATATTGCATGGCATCAACCAGTTTGGATAGATTGGATTACTTGGACGCTTCGTCGTCTCTATTTCTGTCTCAAATTTTGTCAAAATATAAAAATTGATCTAGATTAACGTGGACATTGGATTTGTGTCATTTTGAGCTCTAAATCAAAAGTTACGAACGATTTAGTGCGGACATGTCAAGTTGATCGGCCAGTTAAAGTGATCATTCTAAACTGATCATTGGTGCTCATTGAGTAAAATCTTATAAATGAAGCATATGGCATGGCATCACGAAGTTTCAGATAGATTGGATTGCTTGGATTCTTTGTCGTATCTTGTTTTGTCTCAAATTTTTTCACAATATAGAAAATTGAACTAGCTTAATGTGGGAATTGGATTCGTGTCATTCTAAGCTTTAAATCAAAAGTTATTGACGATTTAGTGCAGAAATGACAAGTTGATCGGCCTGCTAAAATAATCATTTTAAACTTATCATTGGTTCTCATTTAGTAAAAGCTTATAAATGAACAATAATACATGCCATCACATAGTTTGGGATGGATTGGATTACTTAAATGTTTTGTCTTATCTATTTCTGTCTCAAACTTTGCCACAATATAAAAATTTGAGCTAGCTTAACATGGGC
The DNA here is from genome assembly GCA_018901935.1 of Pugionium cornutum. Taxonomy (NCBI): domain Eukaryota; kingdom Viridiplantae; phylum Streptophyta; class Magnoliopsida; order Brassicales; family Brassicaceae; genus Pugionium; species Pugionium cornutum. Next base: position 27,552,272 of record CM032163.1, read on the forward strand.
ATTGAATTCGTGTGTTTCTGAGCTCTAAATAAAAAGTTACACACGATTTCAAGCGGACATGTCAAGTTGATCGTCCAGTTAAAGTGATTATTCTTAACATATCATTGGTGCCGAATGAGTGAAGGCTTATAAATGAAGCATAATGCATGACATCACACAGTTTTGTTTAGATTGGACTACTTCAACGCTTTGTCGTATCTATTTCTATCTCAAATTTTGTTAAAATACAGAAAAACGAGCTAGCTTAAAGTGGGCATTGAATTCGTGTGTTTCTGAGCTCTAAATCAAAAGTTACACACGATTTAGTGCAGACATGTCAAGTTGATCGGCCAGTTAAAGTGATCATTCTAAACTGATCAATGGTGCTCATTAGGTAAAGGTTTATAAATGAAGCATAAAACATGGCATCACGTAGTTTGGGATAGATTGGATTACTTGAATGCTTTGTCGTCTCTATGTCTTTCTCAAATTTTGTCAAAATATTGAAAATTGAGCTAGATTAACGTAAGCATTAGATTCGTGTCATTCTGACCTCTAAATCAAAAGTTACGAACGATTTAGTGCGGACATGTCAAGTTGATTGGCCAGTTACAAAGATCATTCTAAACTGATCATTGGTGCTCATTGAATAAAGGCTTATAAATGAAGCATACGGCATTGCATCACGCAATTTGGGATAGATTGGATTACATGGATGCTTTGTGGTATCTTGTTCTGTTATAAATTTTGTCACAATATAGAAAATTGAACTAGCTTAATGTGGGCATTGGATTCGTGTCATTCTAAGTTTTAAATCAAAAGTTATGGACGATTTAGTGCAGAAATGACAAGTTGATTGGCCAGTTAAAATGATAAGTTTAAATTGATCATTGGTTGTTATTTAGAAAAAGCTTAAAAAGAAAAATAATACATGCCATCATATAGTTTAGGATGTATTGGATTCTTAAACGATTTTTCGTATCTGTTTCTATCTCAAACTTTTTCAAAATATAGAAAATTGAGGTAGCTTAACGTGGGCATTGAATTCGTGTGTTTCCGTGTTCAAAATGAAAAGTTACACACGATTTAGGCGATATGTCAAGTTGATCGGACACTTAAAGTGATCATTCTCAACTGATCATTGGTGCCCAATGAGTGAAAGCTTATAAATGAAGCATAATGCATGATATCACCCATTTTTGATAGATTGGATTACTTCGACGCTTTGTCGTATCTATTTCTGTCTCAAATTTTGTTACAATATAGAAAATTGAGCTAGCTTAATGTGGGCATTGTATTCGTGTCATTTTGAGCTCTAATTCAAAAGTTATGAACGATTTAGTGCGAACATTTCAAGGTTATTGGCTAGTTAAAGTGATCATTCTAAACTGATCATTGGTGCTCATTAATTAAAGGCTTACAAATGAAGCATAATGCATGGCATTAATGAGCTTGGATAGATTGGATTACTTGGATGCTTTGTCATCTCTATTCCTGTCTCAAATTTTTTCAAAATAGTGAATATTGAGCAAGCTTAACATATGCATTGGATTTGTTTCATTATGAGCTCGAATTCAAAACTTATAGACGATTTAGTGCGGACATGTGTCAAGTTGATCGGCCAGGTAATATGATTATTCTAAACTGATCATTGGTGCTCATTGAGTAAATGCTTATAAATGAAGCACATTGCATGGCATTTCGCAGTTTGGGATAGATTGAATTACTTGGACGCTTAGTCGTGTATACTTTCATTTTGTCAAAATATAGAAAATTAATCCAGTTTAACGTGGGCACTGTATTCGTGTCATACTGAGCTCAAAATCAAAAGTTATGGACGATGTAGTGTGGAGATGTCAAGTTGATCGGCCTGTTATTCTAAACTGATCATTGGTGCTCATTGAGTAAAGGCTTATAAATGAAACATAATGCATGACATCACACAATTTTGGATAGATTGGATTACTTGTACGCTTTGTCATTTCTATTTCTGTCTCAAATTTTGTTACAATATAGAAAATTGAGCTAGCTTAACGTTTGTATTGGATTCGTGTTATTCGGAGCTCTAAATAAAAACTTAGGGACGATTTAGTGCAGACATTTCAAGTTGAGTGGCTAGTTAAAGTGATCATTCTAAACTGATCATTAGTGTTGATTAAGCCAAGGATTATAAATGAAGCATATTGCATGGCATCAACCAGTTTGGATAGATTGGATTACTTGGATGCCTTGTCGTCTTTATTGTTATCTGAAATTTTGTCAAAATATAGAAAATTGTGCTAGCTTAACGTGGGCAATGGATTCGTGTCATTTCAAGCTATAAATCAAAATTTACAGATGATTTTGTACAGACATGTCAGTTGACTGGCCAGTTAATGTGATCATTCAAAATTAATCTTTGGTGCTCATTAAGTAAAGGCTTATAAATGAAGCATAATGCATGGCATCAATGAGTTTGGATAGATTGGATTACTTGGATGCTTTGTCGTTTCCATTTTTGTCTCAAATTTGGTGAAAATATAGAAAATTGAGATATCTTAACGTGGGCATTGGATTCGTGTCATTCCAATCTCTAAATCAAAAGTTACGGACGATTTAGTGCGGACATGTCAAGTTGATTGGCCAGTTAAAGTGATCATTCTAAACTGATCATTGTGATCATTCTAAACTGATCATTGTGATCATTCTAAACTGATCATTGTGATCATTCTAAACTGATCATTGTGATAATTCTAAACTGATCATTGTGATCATTCTAAACTGATCATTGTGATAATTCTAAACTGATCATTGTGATCATTCTAAACTGATCATTGTGATCATTCTAAACTGATCATTGGTGCTCATTAACTAAAAGCTTATTAATGAACTATAAAGCAAGGCATCACGCAGTTTGGGTTATATTGGATGACTAGAACGCTTTGTCATCTCAATATCAATATCAAATTTTGTCTAAATATAGAAAATTTATCTAACTTAACGTGGGGATTGGATTCATGTCATTTTGAGCTCGAAATCAAAAGTTACACACAATTTAGTGCGGACATGTCAAGTTGATCTGCCAGTTAAACTGATCATTCTAAACTAATCATTGGTGCCCAATGAGTGAAGGCATATAAATGAAGCATAATGAAGGACATCAAACAGTTTTGGATAGATTGGATTACTTCGACACATTGTCGTATCTATTTCTGTCTCAAATTTTGTTACAATATAGAAAATTGAGCTAGCTTAATGTGGACATTGAATTCGTTTGTTTCTGAGCTCTAAATCAAAAGTTACACACGATTTAGTGCGGACATGTCAAGTTGATCGGCCAGTTAAAGTGATCATTTTGAACTGATCACTGGTGCTCATTAGGTAAAGGCTTATAAATGAAGCAGAAAGCATGGCATGATGCAGTTTGGGATAGATTGGATTACCTGGATGATTTGTTGGCTCTATATCTATTTCAGATTTTGTCAAAATATAGAAAATTAATCTAGCTTAACGTGGGCATTGGATTTGTTTCATTCTGAGCTCTAAATCTAAAGTTACGAACGATTTAGTGCGACATGTCAAGTTGATCGGACAGTTAAAGTGATCATTCTAAACTGATCATTGGTGCTCATTGAGTAAAGGCTTATAAATGAAGCATAAGGCATGGCATCACGCAGTTTGGGAGAGAGTGGATTACTTGATTGCTTTGTCATATCTAGTTCTATCTCAAATTTTGTCACAATATAGAAAATTGAACTAGATTAATGTGGGCATTGGATTCGTGTCATTATAAGATATAAATCAAAAGTTATGGACGATTTAGTGCAGACATGACAAGTTGATCGGCCAGTTAAAATGATCATTCTAAACTGATCATTGGTGCTCATTTAGTAAAAGCTTATAAATGAAAAATAATGCATGGCATCACGTATTTGGGGATGGATTGGATTACTTGGATACTTTGTCGTATCTATTTCCGTCTTAAATTTTGTCACAATATAGAAATTTGAGCTAGATTAACATGGGCATTGGATTATTGTCATTCTATGCTCTAAATCAAAAGTTATGGACGATTTAGTGCTGACATGACAGAGTCATCGGCCAGTTAAAATGATCATTCTAAACTTATATTTGGTGCTTATTGAGTAAAAGCTCTTCGACCAGTTAAAATGATCATCCTAAACAGATCATTGGTGCTCGTTGAGTAAAAGCTTATAAATGAAAAATAATGCAAGGCATCACGCAGTTTGGGATTAATTGGATTACTTGGACGATTTGTCGTATCTATGTTTTCCTCAAACTTTGTCAATATATAGAAAATTGAACTAGCTTAATGTGGATATTAAATTCGTGTCATTCGGAGCTATAAATCAAATGTTTTGGACAATTTAGTGTAGACATGACAAAGTCCTCGGCCTGTTAGAGTGATCATTCTAAACTGATCATTGCCTCTCATTGAGTAAAAGCTTAAAATGAAAAATAATGCATGGCATCACGTAGTTTGGGATGGATTGGATTACTTAGAAACTTTGTCGTATCTATTTTTGGCTCAAACTTTGTCAAAATATAGAATTTTGAGCTAGCTTAACGTGGGGATTGGTTGCGTGTCATTCTGAGCTCTAAATCAAAAGTTACGGACGATTTAGTGCAGAAATGTCAAGTTGATCAGCCAGTTAAAGTGATCATTCTAAACTGATTAGTGGTGCCCAATGAGTAAAGGCTTATAAATGAAGCATAATGCATGAAATCACAGAGTTTTGGATAGATTGGATTACTTGGATACTTTGTTGTATCAATTTGTGTCTCAAATTTTGTTACAATATAGAAAATTGAGCTAGCTTAACGCGGATATTGAATTCATTTGTTTTTGAGTTCTAAATCAAAATTTACACACGATTTAGTGCGGACATGTCAAGTTGATCGGCCAGTTAAAGTGATCATTCTAAACTGATCATTGGTGCTCATTAGGTAAAGGCTTATAAATGAAGCATAAAGCATGGCATCACGCAGTTTGGGATAGATTGGATTACCTGGATCATTTGTTGTCTATATATCTATTTAAAATTTTTTCAAAATACAGAAAATTGAGCTAGCTTAACGTGGGCATATGATTCGTGTCATTCTGAGCTCTAAATTTAAAGTTACGGATATGTCAAGTTGATCGGTCAGTTAAAGTTATCATTCTAAACTGATTATTGGTGTTTATTGAGAAAAGCCTTATAAATTAAGCATAAGGCATGGCATCATGCAGTTTGGGAAAGATTGGATTACTTGATTGCTTTGTCGTATGTAGTTCTGTCTCAAATTTTGTCACAATATAGAAAACTGAACTAGCTTAATGTGGGCATTGGATTCGTGTCATTCTATGATATAAATCAATAGTTATGGACTATTTAGTGCAGACATGACAAGTTTATCGGCCAGTTAAAATGATCATTCTAAACTGATCATTGGTGCTCATTTAGTAAAAGCTTATAAATGAAAAATAATGGATGGCATCACATAGTTTGGGATTGATTGGATTCCTTGGATGCTTTGTCGTATCTATTACCGCCTCAAATTTTGCTACAATATAGAAAATTGAGCTAGCTTAATGTGGGCATTGGATTTGTGTTATTCTATGCTTAAAATCAAAAGTTATGGACGATTTAGTGCAGACATGACAAAGTCATCGACCAGTTAAAATGATCATTCTAAACTGATTATTGGTGCTCATTGAGTAAAAGCTTATAAATGAAAAATAATGCATGGCATCGCGTAGTTTGGGATGGATTGGATGACTTGGACTCATTGTCGTAAATATTTTTGTCTCATATTTTTTCAAAATATAGAAAATTGAAGGTAGCTTAACATGAGCATCGGATTCGTGTCATTTGGAGCTCTAAATCGAAAGTTACTGACGATTTAGTGCGGACATGCAAGTTGATCAGCCAGTTAAAGTGATCATCCTAAATTGATCGTTGGTGCTCATTGATTAAAGTAAAAGAAGCATAATGCATGACATCACACAATTTTGGATAGATATGATTACTTGGACGCTTTGTCATATCTATTTCTGTCTCAAATTTTGTTACAACAGAGTAAATTTAGCTAGCTTAACGTTTGCATTGGATTCGTGGGTTTCTGAGCTCTAAATCAAAGGTTACTAACGATTTAGTGCGGACATGTCAATTTGATCGACCAGTTAAAGTTATCATTCTAAATTGATTATTGGTGCTCAATAAGTAATAGCTTATAAATGAAGTATAAAGCATGGCATCAAGAATTTTAGGATAGATTGGATTACTTGAACGCTTTGTCGTCTCTATTTTTATCTAAAATTTTGTCAAAATAGAGAAAATTGAGCTAGCTTAACGTGGGTATTGGATTCGTGTCATTCGGAGCTCTAAATCATAAGTTACGGATGATTTAGTGCACATGTTAAGTTGATCAGCCATTTAAAGTGATCATTCTAAACTGATCATTGGTGCTCATTGAGTAAAAGCTTATAAATGAAGCATAAGGCATGGCATCACGCAGTTTGGGAATGATTGAATTACTTGGACTCTTTGTTGTATCTAGTTATGACTCAAATTTTGTCATAGTATTGAAAATTGAACTAGCTTAATGTGGGCATTGGATTCGTGTCATTCTGAACTATAAATCAAAAGTTATGGACGACTTAGTGCAGACATGAAAAAGTCATCGACCTGTTAAAATGATCATTCTAAACTGATCATTGTGCTAATTGAGTAAAAGCTTATAAATGAAAAATAATGCATGGCATCACGTAGTTGGGGATGGATTTGATTATTTGAACACTTTGTTGTATCTATTTTTGGCTCAAACTTTGTCAAAATATAGAATTTTGAGCTAGCTTAACGTGGACACTGGTTTTGTGTCATTCTGAGCTCTAAATCAAAAGTTACGGATGATTTAGTGTCGAAATTGCAAGTTGATCAGCCAGTTAAAGTGATCATTCTATACTGATTAGTGGTGCTCAATGAGTAAAGGCTTATAAATAAAGCATAACGCATGACATCACACAGTGTAGGATAGATTGGATTACTTAGACGTTTTGTCGTATCTATTTCGGTCTCAAATTTTGTTACAATATAGAAAATTGAGTTAGGTTAACGTGCGCATTGGATTCGTGTGTTTTTGAACTCTAAATCAAAAGTTACACATGATTTTGGGTGAACATGTCAAGTTGATCGTTAGTTAAAGTGATCATTCTAAACTAATCATTGTTGCTCATTAGGTAAAGACTTATAAATGAAGCATAAAGCATGGCATCACGCAGTTTGGGAAAGCTTGGATTACTTGGGTGCTTTGTTGACTCTATATTTGTGTCAAGTATTTGTCAAAATATAGAAAATTGAGCTAGCTTAACATAGGCATTGGATTCGTGTCATTTGGAGCTCTAAATCAAAAGTGACACACTATTTGGTGTCGACATGTCAAGTTGATCGGCCAGTTAAAGTGATCATTCTAAACTGATCATTTGTGCTCATTGAGTAAAAGCTTGTAAATGATGCATAATGCATGGTCAAGCAGTTTGGGTAGATTTGATTACTTGGACACTTTGTCGTCTCTATTTTTGTCTCAAATTTTGTTACAATACATAAATGGAGCTTGATTAACGTGGACAATGAATTCATTTGTTTTTGAGTTCTAAATCAAAAGTTACACACGATTTAGTACGGACATGTCAAGTTGATCGGCTAGTTAAAGTGATCCTTCTAAACTGATCATTGGTGCTCAATAGGTAAAGGCTTATAAATGAAGCATAAATCACGGCATCACACTGTTTCGGATAGATTGGATTACCTTGATGCTTTGTTGTCCCTATATATATTTCAAATTTTGTCAAAATATAGAAAAGTGAGCTAGCTTAACCTGGGCATTGGATTCGTGTCATTCTGAGCTCTAAATCTAAAGTTACAAACGATTTACTGCGGACTTGTAAAGTTGATCGGCGAGTTAAAGTGATCATTCTAAACTGATCATTGGTGCTCATTGAAAAAAGCCTTATAAATGAAGCATAAGGCATGTCATCACGTAGTTTGGGAAAAATTGGATTACTTGAACGCTTTGTCGTATCTAGTTCTTTCTCAAATTTTGTCACAGTATAGAAAATTGAACTACCTTTAATGTGGGAATTGGATTCGTGTCATTCTAAGATATAAATCAAAAGTTATGGACGATTTAGTGCATACATGACAAGTTAATCGGCCAGTTAAAATGATCATTTTAAACTGTTCATTGGTGCTCATTTAGTAAAAGCTTATCAGTGAAAATAATGCATGACATCACGTAGTTTGGGATGGATTGGATGGATTGGATTACTTGGATGTTTTGTCGTATCTATGTCCGTCTCAAATTTTGTCACAATATAGAAAGTTGAGCTACTTTAATGTGGGCATTGGATTCGTGTCATTCTGAGCTGTAAATCAAAAGTTATAGACGATTTAGTGCAGACATGACAAAATCATCGGCCAGTTAAAATGATCATTCTAAACAGATTATTGGTGCTCATTGAATAGAAGCTTATAAATTATAAATAATGCATGGCATCGCGTAGTTTGGGATCGATTGTATTACCTAGAGTCTTTGTCGTATCTATTTTTGTCTTATATTTTGTGAAAATATAGAAAATTGAGCTAGCTTAACGTGTGCATTAGATTCGTGTCATTCTCAGCACTAAATCAAAAGTTACAGACGATTTAGTGCGGACATGTAAGTTGATCGGCCAGTTAAAGTGATCATCCTAAATTGATCTTTGGTGCTCATTGAGTAAAGGCTTATAAAAGAAGCATAATGCATGGCATTACACAATTTTGGATAGATTGGATTACTTGGACGCTTTGTCATATCTATTTCTGTCTCAAATTTTTTCACAATGTCGAAAATTGAGCTAGCTTAACATGGGCATTGGATCCGTGTCATTCTGAACTCTAAATCAAAAGTTATAGACAATTTAGTGCGGACATATCGAGTTGATCAGCCAGTTAATATGATCATTCTAAACTGATAATTGGTCGTCATTAAGTAAAAGCTTATAAATGAAAAATAATGCATGGCATCACGCAATTTGGGATTAATTGGATTACTGGGACCCTTGGTCGTATATACTTTTGTCTCAAACTTTGCCAAAATATAGAAAATTGAGCTAGCTTAACGTGGCCTTTGGATTTATTTTATTCTGAGGTTAAAATCAAAAGTTATGGACGATTTAGTGCGGAAATGTAAAGTTGATCGGTCAGTTGGAGGGATCATTCTAAACTGATCATTGGTGCTCATTGAGTAAAGGCCTATAAATGAAGCATAATGCATGACATCACACACTTTTGGATAGATTGGATTACTTGGATGCTTTGTCGTCTCTATTTCTGTTTCAAATTTTGTCAAAATATAGAAAATTGAGGTAGCTTAACGTGTGCATTGGAATGTCATTATAAGCTCTAAATCAAAAGTTAGAGACGATTTAATGCGGACATGTCAAGTTGATCGGCCAGTTAATATGATTATTCAAAACTAATCACTAGAGCTCATTGAGTAAAGGTTTATAAATGAAGCATAATGCATGGCATCATGCAGTTTGAGATAGATTGGATTATTTGGATGCTTTGCCGTCTCTACTTCTGACTAAAATTTTGTCAAAATATAGAAACTTTATCTAGCTCAACGTGGGCACCGGACTTGTGTCATTATGAGCTTAAAATCAAAAGTTACGGATGATTTAGTGCATACATGTTTAGTTGATCGGCCAGTTAATATGATTATTCTAAACTGATCATTGGTGCTCATTGAGTAAATGCTTATATATGAAGCAAAATGCAAGGCATCACACAATTTTGGATAGATTGGATTACTTGAACGCTTTGACGTATCTATTTCTGTCTCAAATTTTGTCACATTATAGAAAATTGAACTAGTTTAATGTGGATTGGATTCATGTCAAACGAAAGTTATGGACAATTTAATGCAGACATGACAAGTTGGTCGGCTAGTTAAAATGATCATTCTAAACTGATGATTGGTGCTCATTGAGTAAAAGCTTAACAATGAAAAATAATGCATGGCATCACACAGTTTGGAATGGATTGATGTACTTGGATGCTTTGTTGCCTCTATATCTATCTCAAATTTCGTCAAAATATAGAAATTTGAGCTAGCTTAATGCTTGCATTGGATTCTTGTCATTTTGAGCTCAAAATCAAAAGTTCTAGATGATTTAGTGCTGACATGTCAAGTTGATAGGCCAGTTAATATGATTATTCTAAACTGATCATTGGTGCTCATTGAGTAAAGGCTTATAAATGAAGCAAAATGCATGGCATCACACAGTTTTGGATAGATTGGATTACTTGCACGCTTTGTCGTATAGATTTTGTCTCAAATTTTGTTATAATATAGAAAATTGAGCTAGCTTAACATGGCATTGGTTTCGTGTCATTCTAGCTCTAAATCAAAAGTTATAGACTATTTATCAAGTTGATCGGCCAGTTAATATGATCATTCTAAACTAATAATTGGTGCTCATTGAGTAAAAGCTTATAAATGAAAAATAATGCATGGCATCACGCAGTTTGGAAATGATTGGATTTCTTGGATACTTTGTCATATCTATTTCTGTCTCAAACTTTGTCAAAATATTTTTAAATTGAGCTAGCTTAACATGGCCTTTGGATTCGTTTCATTCTGAGCTCAAAATCTAAAGTTATGGACGATTTAGTGCGGACATGTCAAGTTGATCATCCAGTTAAAGGGAACATTCTAAACTGATCATTGGTGCTCATTGAGTAAAGGCTTATAAATGAAGCATAATGCATGGCATCACACAGTTTTGGATAGATTGAATTACTTGGATGCTTTGTTGTCTCTATTTCTGCCTCAAATTTTCTCAAAATATAGAAAATTGAGTTAGCTTAATGTGGGCATTGGATTCATGTCATTATAAGCTCTAAATCAAAAGTTAGAGACGATTTAGTGCGGACATGTCAAGTTGATCGGCCAGTTAATATGATCATTAGTGTTCCTTGAGTAAAGGCTTATAAATGAAGTAAAATGCATGGCATCACACAGTTTGCGATAGATTGTTTTACTTGGACGCTTTGTCGTATCTATTTCAGTCTCAAATTTTGTCACAATATAGAAAATTGAACTAGCTTAGTGTGGGCATTGGATTCGTGTCATTCTAAGCTATAAATCAAAGTGATGGATGATTTAGTGCAGACATGACAAGTTGATCGGCTAGTTAAAAATGATTATTCTAAACTGATGAATGGTGGTCATTGAGTAAAAGCTTAATAATGAAAAATAATGCATGGCATCATGCCGTTTGGAATGGATTGAAGTGCTTGAATGCTTTGTTTTCTCTATATCTATCTCAAACTTCGTCAAAATATAGAAATTTGAGCTAGCCTAACGCTTGCATTGGATTCTTGTCATTCTGATCTCAAAATCAAAAGTTATGGATGATTTAGTACCGACATATCAAGTTGATCGGCCAGTAAATATGATTATTCTAAACTGATCATTGGTGCTCATTGAGTAATGGCTTATAAATGAAGCATAATGCATGGCATCATACTGTTTTGGATAGACTGGATTGCTTGAATGCTTTGTTGTCTCTATTTCTGTCTCAAATTTTGTCAAAATATAGAAAACTGAGGTAGCTTAACGTGGGCATTGGATTTAATGTGGACATGTCAAGTTGTTCGGCCAGTTAATATGATTATTCAAAACGGCTCATTAGTGCTCATTGAGTAAAGGCTTATAACTGAAGCATAATGCATGGCACCATGCAGTTTGGGATAGATTGGATTATTTAGACGCTTTGTTATCTCTATTTCTGTCTAAAATTTTGTCACAATATAGAAAATTGAACTAGCTTAATGTGGGCATTGGATTCGTGTCATTCTAAGCTATAAATAAAAACATATGGACAATTTATCGAAGACATGACAAGTTGATCGGCTAGTTAAAATGATCATTCTGAACTGATGATTGGTGCTCATTGAATAAAAGCTTAATAATAAAAAATAATGCATGGCATCACACAATTTGGAATGGAATGAAGTACTTGGATGCTTTGTCGTATCTATTTCTGTCTCAAATTTTATCACAAAATAGAAAATTGAGCTAGCTTAACGTGGGCACAAGATTCGTGTAATTCAGAGCTCTAAATCAAAAGTTACGGACAATTTAGTGCAGAGATGTCAAGTTCATTGGCCAGTTAAATTGATTATTCTGAACTGATCATTGATGCTCATTAAGTAAAGGCTTATAAATGAAGTAAAATGCATGGCATCACACAGTTTACGATAGATTTGATTATTTGGATGCTTTGTCCGATCTATTTCTCTCTCAAATTTTGTCACAATTTAGAAAATTGAACTAGTTTAACGCGGGCACATGTTTCGTGAAATTCGGAGCTCTAAAACAAAAGTTACGGACGATTTACTGCAAACATGACAAGTTGATCGGATAGTTCAAATTATCATTCTAAACTGATGATTGATGCTCATTGAGTAAAAGCTTAATAATGAAAAATAATGCATGGCATCACGCAGTTTGTAATGGATTGAACTACTTGGATGTTTTGTCGCACTACAAGAAAACATTAACATTTCCGATGGCATTTCCAATGGAAATAAAACCATCGGACTTTTCCGACGCTTTTGCGATGGATTATCGACGGACTACCGAGGGAACTAAAACTGTCAGAGATCCGTTGGTAATTTCCGACGCTCGCAAGGCCGTCGGTAAATCGATGGTAAGACCTGATGGTAAACCGTTGAATTTCCGACAAAAGCGTAATCTTTGGGATATCATCTTGAAACCGTTGGAACGTTACCGACATATCTCAGGCCATAGCTAATATTCCGACTACTTCCCGATGGAATTTGTGTTTTACACGCCGTCGGGAATCCGTCGGCCTCATTCATCGGAAAACCATTGGAAGTATCCGACCATTGTCGGATGCTGTCGGCAATCCGTCGGAAACATAAGAATAATCTATTAAAATTTTGTGTTTATCCGTCGGTGGTCGGAAACCATCGGAAACCATCGGAACTCCGTCGGGTGATGAAGATAAAATCTATTCAAAATATGTGATTACCCGTTTGTGGTTGGAAACCATCAGAATTCTGTCGGAAAAGGAGAATATTTTGAAGAACAATCTTTTTAAAATTCGTAATTATCTGTTAAAATTTTTTAATAATCTATTAAAAATTCGTGATAATTTCTAATTTTCACTATAAATAAGCTATGATCTTTCACAATTTCAACAGAACAAAAAATTTTAAGAAAATGTGTTCTTCGGGTTCTTATGAGTATTTTCGATCGTGGACGGATACACCTCGATATGATTCAACAACGGGGGAATTGACTGATGAATTTGGACAAGGTGTTGAAGAGTTCATGGCATTTGAATCAAAGAATAGCATGACTTCGGAATACGGTAAAATGTATTGTCTGTGTATTAAATGTCGAAATCATAGATTAATCTCTATTAGAGAAGTACGTAATCATTTGTATAGGAATGGATTTATGCCAGGTTACAAAATTTGGTATTCACATGGAGAAACTGATGCAACGATGCAATATTATGGTAGTACTTCAAAAAGGATAGATAGTACTAATGTTAGGGTAGAGGAACCGGCATCAAAAGTTGATATAAACGGAGGTACTGTTCAGATGGTGAATGATGCATTTCGTGAACAAAGAGTATCGTACATTGAAGATATTAGCAGAATAGAGGAACCTAATTTGGAAGCCCTGAAATTTTTTGATATGTTAGATGCATCCAAGCAGCCTTTGTATAAAGGATGTAGAGATGGATTATCGCCTTTATCTGCTGCAAGCAGGTTAATGACGATAAAGACGGATTTCAACTTGGCTGAAGATTGTGTGAATGCGATAGCTGATTTTGTTAGAGATATATTACCTGAAGATAATATTGCACCTGCTTCATATTACGAGGTTCAAAAACTTGTATCTGGTCTTGGATTGCAATATCAGATGATCGATGTATGTATTGACAACTGCATGATCTATTGGAGAAATGATGAAAACCGCATGAAGTGCCGATTTTGTCACAAACCTCGATTTCAAGAGACAAGCGGTAGAGTACCTATTCCGCATGAACGGATGTGGTATTTTCCATTAACAGAGAGGTTAAAGAGGTTATATCTATCTGAACACATGGCAAAACCTATGAGATGGTATGCAGAACATAATTCAAATGGAGAAATTGTGCATCCCTCGGATGCAGAAGCATGGAAACATTTTCAATAGGTTTATCCTAGTTTTGCATATGAGCCTAGAAACATACACCTCGGGTTATCTATAGATGGATTCAACTCTTTTGGGAAGCATGGGAGGCAATACTCGTTCTGGCCAGTTTTTATTTCTATTAATTCTCGTCTCCGGCCCAGAGCATCCTAAGCGATAGCTTGATATTTTCTTGCAGCCACTAATTCATGAGATAAAAATATTATGGGAAAATGGTGTCGAAGCATTCGATGTTTCCAACCAACAGAACTTCTTGATGCGAGCTGTACTTATGTGGACGATAAGAGATTTTCCAGCGTATGGTATGTTATCAGGATGGTCGACGCATGGAAGATTAGCATGCCCATATTGTCAAGATAATACTGATGTGTTCCAACTGAAACACGAACGAAAGACTAGTTGGTTTGATTGTCATCGTCGATTTCTACCACAGAATCATCCATATCGCCGGAGCACGACATTGTTTAGGAAAAAAACAATTTGATGCTCCACCTACTATTCTTGACGGGAATTATATGATGACTCAACTTAGAGATTTTGGTGTTGAGAGAATGGCTTCATGTGGAGGTAACGGACATTACCCTGTTGATGGTTGTGGCGAATACCATAATTGGCACAAGAAGAGCATTTTTGGGATTTACCATATTGGAAGGACCATTTGTTGCACCATAATCTAGATGTTATGCACATTAAGAAGAATTTTTTCGACAACATAATGAATATCGTTCTAAATGTGCAAGGAAAAACAAAAGATAATTTGAAAGCTAGATTGGATTTGCCGGATATTTTTTCCCGGAAGGAACTACATGTAATGTCAAATGGAAATCATTGTCTCCCGCATTTCGGTTGGATGCGCATGCAAAAGATGAATTCTTTGACTGGATTAAGCATAGTGTCAAATTTCAAAATGGATACGCATCTAATCTTCGTAATTGTGTCGATACTATTGAAAGTAAATTTTCAGGGATGAAAAGTCATGATTGTTCTGTTATCATGCAAAGATTATTCCCATTTGCCTTTAGCGATCTACTGCCTAAAAACGTCCACGGAGCAATTGCAGGTACGATGTTTACATTATTTTATATATAAATAATAATAATTTCATATATTATATGATATTAAAATATATTTTTTATGTAGGGATTGGTGCTTTTTCCGAGATTTATGTACAAGATCACTTACGGTAGACGATATCCGAAATTTGGAGGAAAAAATACTGGTTCTCATTTGTAACATGGAGAAAATATTTCCACCAGCAGTTTTTGATGTTATTGAGCATCTTCCTATTCACCTCCCTAGAGAAGCAGCACTTGGAGGACCTGTTCAGTACCGATGGATGTATCCTTTTGAGAGATATATGTTCCACCTAAAGAAAAAAGTTAAAAATCTTGCAAGGGTTGAAGGTTCAATCGTCGCACAAAGTATTAATGAAGAAACATCTAACTTTGCCAGCTACTATTTTCCATCGCAAGTGCAAACAAAAAATATACGACCTTCACGACATGATGATGGAGGAGAAAAAGCAAGTTATCCAGTGTATGTGCCAGAAATATTTGCACAAATTAGATGTTTAAGTGGAAAAAGAAAGACGAGACGCCTATCAGAGGAGAAACACAATCACTTGCATTTGTATATTTTGACAAATTGCGATGACGTTTTGGAATATGAAAGGTACATATTCAATTTAATTTTTAGTTATTACTATAATTTATTGTTAATTTTTTTTTCATAATTAACAGGATATACATGGAACAAATACGTGTTCATTATTCAGATTACAGCGAGAATAAGTTGGTCAAACTTAAAAAAAGCGAATTTGCAAAATGGTTGCATTTTTATGTTAGTGGTATCACAATTATGTAATTTTCAATAATAGTTTACTATATATATATTTATAATTTACTACATTCTATTATTTTGTAGGTTACTACAGGTCCTTTTAGGGGTATAATGTTTCCCACGTGGTTAGTTGAGTTGGTGAGTGGTCCTACATTCACTGCAAAATCTTATCCAATGTACTGCACTCGTGGATATGCTTTTAAGAGTCATCGCGAAGGAAACTTACAAATAACTTGTAATTATGGTGTATCATCTCAATCGGGAGAAATTGTATACAATGGTATTTTTCGTGAAATATTAGAAGTTCACTATCCAAGAATGATTGATTTGAGGTGTATTGTGTTCTATTGTGACTGGTATGACCCTGTCATGGGTCAACGTGAAGACGAATTCGGTGTTACATCTGTCCACTCTCGTAAGCGACATCGAAAATATGATCCTTTTATACTTGCATCACAGGCGGACCAGGTTTGCTACATTCGATATCCTCGTGTGAGAAACAAGCAAGATCCTTGGATTACAGTGACCTCAAAATTTGGTATTCACATGGAGAAACTGATGCAACGATGCAATATTATGGTAGTACTTCAAAAAGGATAGATACTACTAATATTAGGGTAGAGGAACCGGCATCAAAAGTTGATATAAACGAAAGTACTGTTCAGATGGTGAATGATGCATTTCGTGAACAAAGAGAATCGTACTTTGAAGATATTAGCAGAATAGAGGAACCTAATTTGGAAGCCCAGAAATTTTTTGATATGTTAGATGCATCCAAGCAGCCTTTGTATAAAGGATGTAGAGATGGATTATCACCTTTATCTGCTGCAAGCAGGTTGATGACGATAAAGACGGATTTTAACTTGACTGAAGATTGTGTGAATGCGATAGCTGATTTTGTTAGAGATATATTACCTAAAGATAATATTGCACCTGCTTCATATTACGAGGTTCAAAAACTTGTATTTGATCTTGGATTGCCATATCGATGATCGATATATGTATTGACAACTGTATGATCTATTGGAGAAATGATGAAAACCGCATGAAGTGCCGATTTTGTCACAAACCTCGATTTCAAGAGACAAGCGGTAGAGTACCTATTCTGCATGAACGGATGTGGTATTTTCCATTAACAGAGAGGTTAAAGAGGTTATATCTATCTGAAAACATGGAAAAACCTATGAGATGGCATGCAGAACATAATTCAAATGGAGAAATTGTGCATCCCTCGGATGTAGAAGCAAGGATACATTTTCAATAGGTTTATCCTAGTTTTGCATATGAGCCTAGAAACGTATACCTCGGGTTATCTATAGATGGATTCAACTCTTTTGGGAAGCATGGGATGCAATACTCGTTCTGGCCAGTTTTTATTTCTATTAATTCTCGTCCCCGGCCCAGAGCATCCTAAGCGATCGCTTGATATTTTCTTGCAACCACTAATTCATGAGATAAAAATATTATGGGAAAATGGTGTCGAAGCATTCGATGTTTCCAACCAACAGAACTTCTTGATGCGAGCAGTACTTATGTGGACGATAAGAGATTTTCTAGCCTATGGTATGTTATCAGGATGGTCGACGCATGGAAGATTAACATGCCTATATTGTCAAGATAATACTGATGTGTTCCAACTGAAACACGGACGAAAGACTAGTTGGTTTGATTGTCATCGTCGATTTCTACCACAAGATAATATTGCACCTGCTTCATATTACGAGGTTCAAAAACTTGTATATGGTCTTGGATTGCAATATCAGATGATCGATGTATGTACTGACAACTGCATGATCTATTGGAGAAATGATGAAAACCGCATGAAGTGCCGATTTTGTCACAAACCTCGATTTCAAGAGACAAGCGGTAGAGTACCTATTCCGCATGAACGGATGTGGTATTTTCCATTAACAAAGAGGTTAATGAGGTTATATCTATCTGAACACATGGCAAAACCTATGAGATGGCATGCAAAACATAATTCAAAAGGAGAAATTGTGCATCCCTCGGATGCAGAAGCATGGAAACATTTTCAATAGGTTTATCCTAGTTTTGCATATGAGCCTAGAAACGTATACCTCGGGTTATCTATAGATGGATTCAACTCTTTTGGGAAGCATGGGAGGCAACACTCGTTCTGGCCAGTTTTTATTTCTATTAATTCTCGTCCCCGGCCTAGAGCATCCTAAGCGATCGCTTGATATTTTCTTGCAGCCACTAATTCATGAGATAAAAATATTATGGGAAAATGGTGTCGAAGCATTCGATGTTTCCAACCAACAGAACTTCTTGATGCGAGCTGTACTTATGTTGACGATAAGAGATTTTCCAGCATATGGTATGTTATCAGGATGGTCGACGCATGGAAGATTAGCATGCCCATATAGTCAAGATAATACTGATGTGTTCCAACTGAAACACGGACGAAAGACTAGTTTGTTTGATTGTCATCGTCGATTTCTACCACAAAATCATCCATATCGCCGGAGCACGGCATTGTTTAGGAAAAAAAAATTTTGATGCTCCACCTACTATTCTTGACGGGAATTATATGATGACTCAACTTAGAGATTTTGGTGTTGAGAGAACGGCTTCATGTGGAGGTAACGGACATTACCCTGTTGATGGTTGTGGCGAATACCATAATTGGCACAAGAAGAGCATTTTTGGGATTTACCATATTGGAAGGACCATTTGTTGCGCCATAATCTAGATGTTATGCACATTGAGAAGAATTTTTTCGACAACATAATGAATATCGTTCTAAATGTGCAAGGAAAACAAAAGATAATTTGAAAGCTAGATTGGATTTGCCGGATATTTTTTCCCGGAAGGAACTACATGTAATGTCAAATGGAAATCATTGTCTCCTGCATTCCGGTTGGACGCATGCAAAAGATAAATTCTTTGACTGGATTAAGCATAGTGTCAAATTTCAAGATGGATACGCATCTAATCTTCGTAATTGTGTCGATACTATTGAAAGTAAATTTTCAGGGATGAAAAGTCATGATTGTCATGTTATCATGCAAAGATTATTCCCATTTACCTTTAGCGATCTACTGCCTAAAAACGTCCACGGAGCAATTGCATGTACGATGTTTACATTATTTTATACATAAATAATAATAATTTCATATATTATATGATATTAAAATATATTCTTTATGTAGGGATTGGTGCTTTTTTCCGAGATTTATGTACAAGATCACTTACGGTAGACGATATCCGAAATTTGGAGGAAAAAATACTGGTTCTCATTTGTAACCTGGAGAAAATATTTCCATCAGCAGTTTTTGATGTTATGGAGCATCTTCCTATTCACCTCCCTAGAGAAGCAGCACTTGGAGGACCTGTTCAGTACCGATGGATGTATCCTTTTGAGAGATATATGTTCCACCTAAAGAAAAAAGTTAAAAATCTTGCCAGGGTTGAAGGTTCAATCGTCGCACAAAGTATTAATGAAGAAACATCTAACTTTGCCAGCTACTATTTTCCATCGCAAGTGCAAACAAAAAATATACGACCTTCACGACATGATGATGGAGGAGAAAAAGCAAGCTCTCCAGTGTATGTGCCAGAAATATTTGCACAAATTGGATGTTTAAGTGGAAAAGGAAAGACGCGACGCCTATCAGAGGAGGAACACAATCACTTGCATTTGTATATTTTAACAAATTGCGATGACGTTTTGGAATATGAAAGGTACATTCAATTTCTTTTTTTTTTTAGTTATTACTATAATTTATTGTTAATTTTTTTTTCATAATTAACAGGATATACATGGAACAAATACGTGTTCATTATTCATATTACAGCGAGAATGAGTTGGTCGAACTTAAAAAAAGCGAATTTGCAAAATGATTGCATTTTTATGTTAGTGTTACCACAATTATGTAATTTTCAATAATAGTTTACTATATATCTATATATATATTTATAATTTACTACATTCTATTATTTTGTAGGTTACTACAGGTCCTTTTAGGGGTATAACGTTTTCCACGTGGTTAGTTGAGTTGGTGAGTGATCCTACATTTACTGCAAAATCTTATCCAATGTACTGCACTCGTGGATATACTTTTAAGAGTCATCGCGAAGGAAACTTACAAATAACTTGTAATTATGGTGTATAATCTCAATCGGGAGAAATTGTATACAATGGTATTTTTCGTGAAATATTAGAAGTTCACTATCCAAGAATGATTGATTTGAGGTGTATTGTGTTCTATTGTGACTGGTATGATCCTGTCATGGGTCAACGTGAAGATGAATTCGGTGTTACATATGTCCACTCTCGTAAGCGACATCGAAAATATGATCCTTTTATACTTGCATCACAGGCGGACCAGGTTTGCTACATTCGATATCCTCGTGTTAGAAACAAGCAAGATCCTTGGATTACAGTGACCTCAATACATCCTAGAGGAATGGTATGTGGTATTACCGAACAAGAGCCTATGCAACAAAGCACAATTGGTAACTTAGGTTCAATAGACACTTCTCTTGAAGTTAACCTTGTTGTTGATGACACCACGAACGAAGATTACAACGAGTTTCAAGATTCAGAAGACGAGATTGGCAAGTTTGGCAACCAAAATTCAGCTAATTCAGAATATTCATCAAATTCAGATTAAATTTGTGATAATAATGTTTTAATTTTTTCCATTATCTTTTTCTGATAAATAATTTGTGATAATAATGTTTTAGGATTGGTCTACGTAGTTTCGTACAACTTCCTTTGTTTGGTTTAAAAACTCGTCTCGTTAAATTTGTGGGTTTTACTATTGTCCTATTTGAATAATAGATAACCAATATGCATGTTATACAAAAGTTAGAGTTATTTGATAAAATAAGTAAATTAGAAAATTATATAATATATTAATAATTATATGTTATTTTATTTAAAATTTATTTAATTTAAAAATTGATATACATATAATTATATGAAATTTGTTAAAAATATCCTTATAGTATAAGTTTTATCTAACACATTAATATACATATAATTATATGAAATAAACTATTTGGTAAATACATCCTAAAAGTACAAATATTTTTTCGGCTTATTGACTCTACCTACCGACGTATTTTCGACGGGCATTTTAATTCCGTCGTATATCCGTCGGAAAATCATTTGCAACATGGGCAGACCATGTGTCGATCATGCATGGTGTTATAATAAATCCGACGGATTTCCGACGACTTTACGCGGTAAAAAAAATAAAAACGCGGGGTTTCGCAAAAATTAATTGATGTACCAATGGATTTCCGACGGAACCGTCCGTCAGAAATATCGATTATAACCTACGACTTCTTCTTCTCCTTTCTCTCTTGCCGTTTCGCGTTACCCTCGAAATTTCCGTCGATCGCCGAAGGACCTCATCGCCGTTACTCCTCGCCGCCGTTTTTCTCCTCGTCGCGGCGTTTCTCGTCCTCAACATGTAAGTTTTATTATTCAGATTGATATTTCAGATTAATTTTGTGAATGAACGAGATAAATCAGCGAGACATAGAGCTGAAATTAATCTTTTAGGATGTATTTTTAGTCACTGATGACACTAGTTACTAGCTAACATAACAGGGAAATGAGAACAAAGACCTTCATGCTTAGGCGATGTCTCTTCGTCAATCTCGCAGCCAAACCCTAGATACCTTTCGCAAGAAACATTGTAGATCCGCTTCTTCGCCTCTTCCTCACTGCCAAAACAAAACAAACACCATAGAGTTGAATACACAGAATAAACAAAAAGGAACTATCCAATAATTTCTAGTAGTTAAAACCCATCACCAAAACAGTAGAGAAAGATTCCCTTTACTGACATTTGAGACCTCATCTGCTTGTAATTCATAAGAATCGTATACCATTTTGTGAATCAATCAGCGAGACAGCTTTACTGTGTCAGATTTTGAATTGTTTTCTGTATAGATTACATAATTGAACATTGTGCTAACATGTAAGTATATGCTAGTTTCTTATGAATTCACCAACGACATATTTTTGTTTTTATTTTTCTCCAAAATCATTACTTTTTTTTTCAAAAATATGGGATAGTGGTCCGAATGTGTGTTTCATGCTGAATTGGCATCACGTTATAGTAACATAACGTGATTAGTCTTATAAATCATGCTCAAAGTTTTGTGTTTGCTACTTATTATATAATAGAATATACATTAATACTATGCGACTTTGCAAAGTAAAATTGTTTTGGTAGATACTACTTCATCTATTTTAATAGACTGTTTTTATATATTTTTTTACAGTAAAAATTTTTTTTTAGATTTTCTATGCACTTTTCAATAACTAATGTTACCTATTTGTAAGTTTCAAAACCACGAAATGAAAATATTTAAAATTTTAAAATTAGAATAGTTTATAGTTTTAGAAAAGTAGGTACAATAAAGTTTATATGTTTATTGATGATATTAGTTTGGTATCGGTTTTGTTATATTTGAAAATTTTCCAAATAATAAACATTGATTTTTTCAAAAAATAAAAATAAAAATACTTGAATATTATTTTAAATAATTTAATATTTCAAAAAAAATGGTAAATACTAAATGTAGATAGATTGATAAAATGACCCAATTATAGGTCGTATCAAGATTACCAAAGACGTGGTGAGTCATCGACTCTGAGTTTTATACCAACTCAAATTCCAAAAATCTGCAAATGATTCTTTCCAACCAATAACGATTGAAGAATTGGTTCAGCAGCCTGGTCGTGAACTTCTTACATTTCTCGATCAGAGACGTCAAGGAAACTCGACATGGTAAATTAAATTTTCTATAATTATATTTAAAATAATTATTTTAATTCTATTCTATAATTATTTTTAAAATAATTATTTAAACGCTATTGTAATAAAAATTCATAGGTTTGGTATTTCAAACAATGGAATAAGCAAATCTATATTAAAGATGCTTCATTCTCTTTTGAATAAACCATATACCAAATTTCAAGATATTCCATACGAAGAACGTCAGATTTGGTTCAGGACGTTTACGGTACATTACTTAAATTTTAAATATATAATTATTTTAAATAGTTTTCAATAATATTTTTTAGTAATATATACTAAAATTTCGCAGCAAGAATTTACATGGGATCCCATGCACACAAAATTGGTGGAAGAAGCTTTCGAAAAAGAGGCTGCAGTACAATTTTCCTGCCACATGAACGAATGGAAACAAAAATGGAAAAAGAGAAAAGATAAACCAAAAAGGTTGAATGAGTCGGTTTGGAACGACTTTATTCGTTATTGGGAATCTTCCAGCGCTGAGGTTATCTCAAAAACTAATTCGGGAAACCGGAAGAGTGACCGAGGAGGCAAAAGCATTTATATTCACAATGCCGGATCGACTAGTTTTCTGAGACGAGCCGATCAATTGGTTTATTATATTAATTATTTATTATTATTTAAAAATTTTAAAAGTATTAATTTAGAATTTTTTTATTTTTAGGCACAAGAAATTGGAGCGCCTCCAGATCAATTGCAACTTCTCGAGGCCGTCCACACGAACAAAAAGACTGGTCGTATCCAAGATGGTCTCGTTAGTGAGATCATCGAAAAAGTAAAAAAGAAAAAAGTGATATTCTAACCGAGCAGTCTCAAGTTGGTTCTTCATCTTCGGTCGTTGAATTGCCTCGTTCTGAGATTAACCATCTCGTTCTTGATGTAAGTTTTTTTTAAAAATATATAATTAATATTATATTAATTTTCATTAAATTTTCTAATAATATTTTTTTATTTTTACAGGAAGTACCATTTTCAAAGGATCGTCATCCAGGACTCGGGAAAGTTGCAGATACCGGTGGTGTAACATCTGCAGCTAGAAACGAGGAAAATTAGTAGCTAAAAGAAGAAATGTTGTCTATGAAAATAGAGATAAAAAATAAATTGCCAGATGACTTTTTTCTCCTCCTTCCCCTCCTGCCCCTCCTTTGTAATTTGAAATTAAAAAAATTATTTAATATTATATTTATAATTATTATATTATTTTTATTAATTGTATGATTATTGTTTTTAATATTTACAAATATTAATTTAATTTAATAAAATAAAAAATTTATTAATTTATTTTTAAAATTTATTTTTTTAATATTTATATTTTAAAAATATTGAATTATATATTTTTAAAATATAAATATTAAAAAATAAATTTTTTATTTTTTCAATTAATTAGTTATTTCCGACGGATTATGTCGTTAGAAATTTCCGACGGACGTTGCCGTCGAAAAAGTGTTGTATATCTCCCGACGGTTATAAACCCTCGAGAAATATCATCGGACCAAATTTCCGACGGAAGAAGTCATCGGAAAAAGTCCCCCGATAATTCGTCGGTAATTCTCGATGCCTGCAGACCAACGAATATCCGTCAGTATTTTCTGACGGACCACTTCCATCGAAGAACCGTCGGAATTTTCTGACGGAATAGTTAATCGCCAAGCCATCGGAAATTCCCAATCAATTCCCGATGGAATTTAATTTCCGACAAAATAGTCCCGACGGACTATTTTCATCGGAAATTAGACGAGAATATGATTTACCAATGTATTTCCAACGTATATGGCCGTCGGAAATGTGCTGTTTTCTTGTAGTGTCATATCTATTTCTGTCTCAAATTTTGTCGCAACATAGAAAATTGAGCTAGCTTAACGTGGGCACAAGATTCGTGTAATTCTGAGCTCTAAATCAAAAGTTACAGACGATTTAGTGTAGAGATGTCAAGTTGATTGGCAAGTTAAATTGATCATTATGAACTGATCATTGATGCTCATTAAGTAAACGCTTATAATGAAGTAAAATACATGGCATCACACAGTTTTCGATATATTGGATTACTTTGATACTTTGTCGTATCTATTTCTGTCTCAAATTTTGTTACAATATAGAAAATTGAACTAGCTTAGTGTGGACATTAGATTCGTATACTTCTGAGCTATAAATCAAAAATTATGGACGATTTAGTGCAGACATGACAAGTTGATCAGCTAGTTAAAATGATTATTCTAAACTAATGATTGGTGCTCATTGAGCAAAAGCTTAATAATAAAAAATAATGCATGGCATCACGCAGTTTCGAATGGATTGAAGTGCTTGGATGCTTTGTGGTCTCCATATCTATCACAAATTTCATCAAAATATAGAAATTTGAGCTAGCTTAACGCTTGCATTGGATTCTTGAGTTCAAAATCAAAAGTTATGGATGATTTAGTGCCGACATGTCAAGTTGATTGGACAGTTAATAAGATTATTCTAAACTGATCATTGGTGCTCATTGAGTAAAAGCTTATAAATAAAGCAAAATGCAGGGCATCACACAGTTTTGGATAGATTGGATTACTTGCACGTTTTATCATATCTATTTTTGTCTCAAATTTTGTTATAATATAGAAAATTGAGCTAGCTTAACATGGCATTGGATTCGTATCATTCCGAGCTCCAAATCAAAAGTTATAGCCGATTTGTCAAGTTGATCGGGTAGTTTATATGATCATTCTAAACTGATAATTGGTGCTCATTAAGTAAAGGCTTATAAATGAAGCATAATACATGGCATCACACAGTTTTGAATAGATTGGATTACTTGGATGCTTTTGTCATATCTATTTTGGTCTCAGATTTTGTTACAATATAGAATATTAAGCTAACTTAACATAGGCATTGGATTCGTGTCAATCGGAGCTCAAAATCAAAAGTTACAGACAATTTATTGCGGACATGTCAAGTTGATCGGCCAAATAATATGATCATTCTAAACCGATAATTGGTGCTCATTAAGTAAAAGCTTATAAATGAAATATAATCCATGGCATCATGCAGTTTGGGAATGATTGGATTACTTGGATGCTTTGCCGCATCTATTTTTGTCTCAAACTTTGTCAAAATATAGAAAATTGAGCTAGCTTAACGTGGCCTTTGGATTCGTTTCATTCCGAGCTCAAAAGCAAACGTTACGGACGATTTAGTGCGGATATGTCAAGTTGATCGGCTACTTAAAGGGATCATTCTAAACTGATCATTGGTGCTCATTGAGTAAAGGCTTATAAGTGAAGCATAATGCATGGCATCACACAGTTTTGGATAGATTGGATTACTTGGATGCTTTGTTGTCTCTATTTCTATCTCAAATTTTGTCAAAATATAGAAAATTGAGGTAGCTTAACGTGGGCATTGAATTCATGTCATTATAAGCTCTAAATCAAAAGTTAGAGACGATTTACTGCGGGCATGTCAAGTTAATCGGACAATTAATATGATTATTCAAAACTGATCATTAGTGCTCATTGAGTACAGGATTATAAATGAAGCATAATGAATGGCATCACGTAGTTTGGGATAGATTGGATTATTTGGACGCTTTGTCGTCCGTACTTCTCTCTAAAATTTTGTCAAAATATATAAAATTTATCTAGATTAACGTGGGCACTGGACTCGTGTCATTATGAGCTCCAAATCAAAAGTTACTTACGATTTAGTGCGGACATGTTAATTTGATCGGCCAGTTAATATGATTATTCTAAACTGATCATTTGTGCTCACTGAGTAAAGGCTTATAAATGAAGCAAAATGCATAGCATCACACAATTTTGGATATATTGGATTACTTGGACACTTTGTCGTATCTATTTCTATCTCAAATTCTGTTACAATATGGAAAATGGAACTAGCTTAATGTGGGCATTGGATTCGTGTCATTATGAGCTATAAATCAAAAGTTATGGATGATTTAGTGCAGACATGACAAGTTGATCGGCTAGTTAAAATGATCATTCAGAACTGATGATTGGTGTGCATTGAGTAAAAGCTTAATAATGAAAAATAATGCATGGCATCACACAGTTTGGAATGGATTGAACTACTTGGATGCTTTGTCATATCTATTTCTGTCTCAAATTTTGTCACAATATAGAAAATTGAGCTAGTTTAACGTGGGACAGGATTCGTGTAATTCTCAGATCTAAATCAAAAGTTACGGACGATTTAGTGCAAAGATGTCAAATTGATTGGCCAGTTAAATTGGTCATTATGAACTGAACATTGATGCTCATTAAGTAAAGGCTTATGCATGAAGTAAAATGCCTGGCATCACACAGTTTTGGATAGATTGGATTACTTGGAAGATTTTTTATATCAATTTCGGTCTCAAATTTTGTCACATTATAGAAAATTGAACTAGCTTAACGTGGGCATAGGATTCGTGTAATTCTGAGCTTTAAAACAAAAGTTACGGACAATTTAGTGCATACATGACAAGTTGATTGGCTAGTTAAAATGATCATTCTAAACTTATGAATGAAAAATAATGCATGACATCACGTAGTTTGGGATGGATTGGATTACGTGGACACTTTGTCGAATCTATTTTTGTCTCAAACATTGTGAGAATATAGAATTTTGAGCTATCTTAACGTGGGCATTGGATTTGTGTCATTCTGAGCTCGAAATCAAAAGTTACGGACGATTTAGTGCGGACATGTCAAGATGATCAGCCAGTTAAAGTGATCATTTCAAGCTGATCATTGGTGCTCAATGAGTAAAGGCTTATAAATGAAGCAAAATGCATGACATCACACAGTTTTCGATAGATTGGATTAGTTGTACGCTTTGTCGTCTCTACTTCCATCTCAAATTTTTTCAAAATATAGAAAATTTATCTAGCTTAACGTGGACACTGGATTCGTGTCGTTCTGAGAATAAAATCAAAAGTTACAGACGATTTAGTGCAGACATGTCAAGTTGATCGACCAGATAATATGATTTAGTGCTCATTGAGTAAAGGCTTATAAGTGAAGCATAATGTTTGGCATCACACAGTTTTGGATAGATTGGATTACTTGGACGCTTTGTCGTGTCGATTTTTGTCTCAAATTTTGTCACAATATAGAAAATTAAACTAGCTTAATGTGGGCTTGATGCCATACTATATGCTTCATTTATTAGGCTTTACTTGGACATTGGTTTCGTGTTATTCTGAGCTATAAATCAAAAAGTATGCACAATTTAGTGTAGACATCACAAGTTGATCGACCAGTTAAGACGATCATTCTAAACTGATCATTGGGGCTCATTAAGTAAAGCCTTATAAATGAAGCATATAGTATGGCATCAAGCATTTAGGGATAGGTTGGATTACTGGGCCGCTTTGTCATCTCTATTTTTGTCTTAAATTTTGTCAAAATATAGAAAATTGAGGTAGATTAACGTGGGCATTGGATTCGTGTCATTCTGAGCTCTAAAGCAAAAGTTACGGACGATTTTGTGGACGTGTCAACTTGATCTGCGAGTTAGTGGTCTTTCTAAACTAATCATTGGTGCTCATCGAGTAAAGGCTTATAAATCAAGCATAATGCATGGCATCACACATTTTTAGATAGATTGGATTACTTGGATGCTTTGTTGTATCTAGTTCTGTGTCAAATTTTGGCAAAATATAGAAACTTGAACTAGTTTAATTTGGGCATTGGATTTGTGTAATTCTGAGCTAAAAATAAAAAATGATGGACGATTTAGTGCAGACATGACAAAGTCATTGGCTAGTTAAAGTGGTCTTTCTAAACTAATCATTGGTGCTCATTCAGTAAAGGCTTATAAATCAAGCATAATGCATGGCATCACACAGTTTTAGATAGATTGGATTACTTGGATGCTTTATTGTATCTAGTTCTGTGTCAAATTTTGTCACAATATAGAAAGTTGAACTAGCTTAATTTGGGCATTGGATTTGTGCAATTTTGAGCTATAAATCAAAAATTATGGACGATTTATTGCAGACATGACAAAGTCATTGGCCAGTTAAAATGATCATTCTAAACTCATCATTGGTTCTCATTGAGTAAAAGCTAATAAATAAAAAATAATGCATGGCATCACACAGTATGGGATGGATTGGAGTACTTGGATGACTTGTCGTATCTATTTATGTCTCAATCTTTGTTAAAATATAGAATATTGAACTAGCTCAATGTGGGCATTGGATTCGTGTCATTATGAGCTATAAATCAAAAGTTATCGACGATTTCGTGCAAACATGACAAAGTCATCGGCCAGTTAGAATGATCATTCTAAACTGATTATTGGTGCTCATTCAGTAAAATCTTATAAATCAAAAATAATGCATGACATCACGTAGTTTGGGATGGATTGGATTACGTGGACACTTTGTCATATCTATTTTTGTCTCAAACTTTGTCAAAATATAGAATTTTGAGCTATCTTAACGTGGGCATTGGATTCGTGTCACTATAAGTTCTAATTCAAAAGGTACAGACAATTTAGTGCGGACATGCCAAGTTGATCGGCCAGTTAAAGTGATCATTTTAAGCTGATCATTGATGCTCAATGAGTAAAGGCTTACAAATAAGCATAATGCATGACATCACACAGTTTTGGATAGATTGGATTACTTGGACGATTTGTCGTATCTATTTTTGTCTCAAATTTTGTTACAATATAGAAAATTGAGCTGGCATAACGTGGGCATTGGATTCGTGTGTTTTCGGAGCTCTAAATCGAAAGTTACAAAAGATTTAGTACGGACATGTCAAGTTGATCGGGCAGTCAAAAGTGATCATTCTAACTTGATCATTGGTGCTCATTAGGTAAAGGCTTATAAATGAAGCATAAAGTGTGGCATCACGCAATTTGGGATAAGTTGGATTATTTGGATGCTTTGTTTTGTCTATATCTATATCAAATTTTGTCAAAATATAGAAAATTTACTGTGGACATGTCAAGTTGATGGGCCAGTTAATACGATTATTCTAAACTGAGCATTGGTGCTCATTGAGTAAAGGCTTATAAATGAAGCATAATGCATGCATCACACAGTTTTGAATAGATTGGATTACATGGACGCTTTGTCGTATCTATTTCTGTCTCAAATTATGATGCAATATAAGCTATCTTAACGTGGGCATTGGATTCATGTAGTTCTGTGCTCTAAATCAAAAGTTACGGACAATTTAATTTGGACATGTCAAGTTGAATGGTCAGTTAAAGAGATCATTATAGACAGATAATTGGTGTCCATTAATTAAAGGCTTTTAGATGAAGCATATTGCATGGCATCAAGTAGTTTGGATAGTTTGGATTGCTTGGATGCTTTGTCGTCTCTATTTATGTCTCAAATTTTGTCAAAATATAGAAAACTGAGCTAGCTTAACATGGGCATTGGATTCGTGTCATTCTGAGTTCAAAATCAAAAATTATGGATGATTAAGTGCGGACATGTCAAGTTAATCAATTAGTTAATATGATTATTCTAAATTGATCATTGGTAGAGTACTCTTTGAGTAGAGTGTTATAAATGAAGCATAATGCATGGCATCAAGCATTTTGCATAGATTGGATTACTTGGATGCTTTTTTCATCTCTATTTCTGTCTCAAATTTTGCCAAAATATAGAAAATTCAGCTAGATTAACGTGAGCTTTGGATTCGTGTCATCCTGAGCTCTAAATCAAAAGTTACGGACGATTTAGTGCAGACATGACAAGTTGATCGGCCGGTTAAAATGACCATTTAAACTGATCAATGGTGCTCATTAAGTAAAGAATTCTAAATGAAGTATAATGCGTGGTATCACACATTTTTGCACAGATTGGATTACTTGGACACTTTGTTGTATCTATTTCTGTCTCAAATTTTGCTACAATATAGAAAATTTATCTAGCTTAACGTGGGCATTTGATTCGTTTGTGTCTGAGCTATAAATCAAATGTTACAGACGATTTAGTGCGTACATGTCAACTTGATCGGCCAGTTAAAGTGATCATTCTAAACTGATCATTGGTGCTCATTAAGTAAAGGCTTATAAATGAAGCATAAAGCATGGCATCACGCTGTTTGCGATAAATTGGATTACTTGGACGCTTTGTCATCCCCATATTTCTGTTTCAAAGTTTGTCAAAAAATAGACAAACTTTGGATTCGTGTCATTCTGAGCTCAAAATCAAAAGTTACGGACGATTTAGTGTGGACATGTCAAGTTGATCGGCCAGTTAATGTGATTCTTCTAAACTAATCATTGATGCTCATTAAGTAAAAGCTTATAAATGAAAAATAATGCATGATATCACACAGCTTTGGATTGATTGAATTACTTGGACGCTTTGTCGTGTTTTCTGTCTCAAATTTTGTTACAATGAAAAAAATTGAACTAGCTAAACGTGGGCATTGGATTCGTATCATACAGAGTTGTAAATCAAAAGGTACGCACGATTTAGTGCATACATGTCAAGTTGAGTGGCCAATTAATGTGATCATTCTATACAGATAATTGGTGTCCATTAATTAAAAGCTTTAAATGAAGCATATTGCATGGTATAAAGCAATTTGGACAGGTTGGAGTGCTTGGATGCTTTGTCGTCGCTATTTCTATCTCAAATTTTGTCAAAACATAGAAAATTTAGCTAGCTTCACGTTGGCATTGGATTCGTGTCATTCTGAACACAAAATCAAAAGTTACGGACGATTTAGTGCGGATATGTCAAGTTGATCGGCCTCTTAATATGATTATTCTAAACTGATCAATGGTACTCATGGAGTAAAGGCTTATAAATGAAGCATAATACATGGCATCAAACATTTTTGGATAGATTGGATTTCTTGGACGCTTTGTCATATCTACTTCAGTCCAAATTTTGTCACAATATAGAAAATTGAGCTAGATTAACGTGGGCATTGGATTCGTGTCATTCTGAGCTCTAAATCAAAAGTTACAGACGGCTTATTACGAACATGTCAAGTTGATCGGTAGTTAAAGTGATCATTCTAAATTGATCATTGGTGGTCATTAAGAAAAGCCTTATAAATGAAGCATAATGCATGGCATCACACATTTTATGATAGATTGGATTACTAGGACGCTTTGTCGAATCTATTTCTGTCTTAAATTTTGTTGTCAAGATGATCGGCCAGTTAAAGTGATCATTCTAAACTGATCATTGGTGCTCATTAAGTAAAGTGTTATAAATGAAGCATAAAGCATGGCATCACACAGTTTGGGATAGATTGGATTACTTGGACGCTTTTGTCTTCTCTATTTCTATCTCAAATTCTGTCAAAAAATTGAAAATTGAGATAGCTTAACGTGGGTATTGGATTCGTGTCATTCTAAGCTCTAAACCAAAAGTTACGGATGATTTAGTGCGGACATGTCAAGTGATTGGCCAGTTAAAGTGATCATTAAAAACTGATCATCGGTGCTCATTAAGTAAACGCTTATAAATGAAGCATAATGCATGGCATCACACAGTTTTCGATAGATTGGATTACTTGGACGGTTTGTCGTATCTAGTTCTGGCAAAAAATTTGTAAGAATATAGAAAATTGAACTAGTTTAAGGTGGGCATTGGATTCATGTCATTCTAAGCTATAAATCAAAAGTTAGGGATGATTAGTTCAGACAAGACAAGTTGATCAGCTAGTTAAAATGATCATTCTAAGCTGATCATTGGTGCTCATTGAGTAAAAGCTTATAAATGAAACATACTGCATGGCATCACGCAGTTTAGGATTGATTGGATTACTTGGATGCTTTGTCGTATCTATTTCTGTCTCAAACTTGGTCACAATATAGACAATTGAGCTAGCTTTACGTGGGCACTGGATTCATGTTATTCCGAGCTCTAAATCAAAAGTTACGGACGATTTAGTGCAGACATGTCAAGTTGATCGGCCTGTAAAAATGATCATTCTAAACTGATCATTGGTGCTCACTAAATAAAGGCCTATAAATGAAGCATGATGCATGGCATCAAGCACTATGGATAGATTAGATTACTTGGACACTTTGTCGTTTCTATCTCTGTCTCAAATTATGTCAAAATATAGAAAATTGAGCTAGCTTAACGTGAGCATTGGATTCATGTTTTTCTGATCTCTAAATCAAAAGTTATGGATGATTTAGTGTGTACATGTCAAGTGGATCGGCCAGTTAAAGTCATCATTTTGAATTGATCATTAGTGCTTAGTGAGTGAAGGCTTATAAATGAAGCATAATGCATGGCATGACACAGTTTTGGATAGATTGGATTACTTGGACGCTTTTTCGTATCTATTTCCATCTCAAATTGAGCTAGCTTAACATGGACATTGGATTTCTTGTGTTTCTAAGCTCTCAATCAAAAGTTATAGAAGATTTAGTGCGGACATGTCAAGTTGATCGGCCAGTTAAAGTCATAATTGTAAAATGATCATTGGTACTCCTTGAGTAAGGGCTTATAAATTAAGCATAATGGATGGCATCAAACTGTTTTGGATTGATTAGATTACTTGAACGCTTTTTCATATCTAGTTCTGTCTAATATTCTATCACAATATAGAAAATTGAGGTAGCTTAACGTGGGCATTGGATTCGTGTTATTTTGAGCTCTAAATCAAAAGTTACAGACGAATTAGTGTGGACATGTCAAGTTGATCGGCTAGTTAAAGTGATCATTCTAAACTGATCATTCTATATTGATCATTGGTGTTCATTAAGTAATGGCTTATAAAGGAAGCATAATATATGGCATTACATGTTTTTTGATAGATTGGATTACTTGGATGCTATGTCATATCTATTTTTCAAATTTTGTTACAATATAGAAAATTGAGTTAGCTTAACGTGCGCATTTGATTTTTGTGTTTCTGAGCTCCAAAATCAAAAAATTACGGACGATTTAGTGCGGACATGTCAAGTTGATCGGCCAGTTAAAGTGATCATTCTAAACTGATCATTGGTACTCATTGAGTAAGACTTATAAATGAATCATAATGCATGGCATCAAACAGTTTTGGATAGATTGGAATACTTGGACGCTTTGTCATATCTAGTTCTATCTCAATTTTTTTTCACAATATAGAAAATTGAGCTAGCTTAACGTGGGCATTGGATTAGTGTCATTCTAAGCTCTAAATCAAAAGTTACAGACGATTTAATGCAGATATGTCAAGTTCATTGGCCAGTTAAAGTGATCTTCTAAACTGATCATGGGTGCTCACTAAGTAAAGGATTATAAATGAAGCATAATTCATGGCATCAAACAGTCTGGGTAGATTTGATTACTTGGATGCTTTGTCCTCACTATTTCTATCTCAAATTTTATCTATATATAGAAAATTTAGCTAGATTAACCTGGGTTTTGGATTCGTGTCATTCGGAGCTTTAAATCAAAAGTTACGGACAATTTAGTGGGAACATGTCAACTTGATCGGCCAGTTAAAGTGATAATTATAAACTTATCATTGGTGCTCATTGAGTAATGGCGAATAAATGAAGCATAATGCATTGTATCACACAGTTTTGGATAGATTGGATTACTTGGATGCTTTGTCATATCTATTTCGGTCTGAAATTTTGTTACGATATAGAAAATTGAGCTAGCTTAACGTAGGCATTTGACTCGTGTCATTCTGAGATGTAAATCAAAAGTTACGGTCAATTTAGTGCAGGCATGTCAACTTGAGCGGCCAGTAAAAGTGGTATTTTAAACTGATCATTGGTGCTCATTAAATTAGAACTTATAATTGACGCATAAAGCATGGCATCACGCAGTTTGGGATAGATTGGATTAGTTGAACGCTTTGTCGTCTCTATTTTTGTCTAAAATTTTGTCAAAAATAGAGAATTGAGCTAGCTTAATGTAGGCATTGGATGCGGGTTATTCTGAACTCTAAATCAAAAGTTACGGACGATTTAGTGTGGACATGTCAAGTTGATCGGCTAGTTAAAGTGTTCATTCAAAACTGATCATTGGTGCTCATTAAGTAAAGGCTTATAAATGAAGCCTAAAGAATGGTATCACGCATTTTGGGATGGATTGGATTACTTGGATGCTTTGTCATATCTATTTCTGACTCAAACTTTTTCACAATATAGAAAATTGAGATAGATTAGCGTGGGCACTGGGTTCATCTCATTCCGTGCTCTAAATCAAAAGTTACGTTCGATTTAGTGTGGATCAAAATGATCGGCTATATAAAATGATCATTCTAAACTGATTATTCGTGTTTATTAAATTAAGGCTTATAAATGAAGCATAATGTATGGCATCAAGCAATTTAGATAGATTGGACTACTTGGATGCTTTTTCGTGTCTATTTCGCTCTCAAATTATGTCAAAATATAGAAAATTGAGGTAGCTTATTGTGGGCATTGGATTTGTGTTATTCTGAGCTCTAAATCAAAAGTTATGGATGATTTAGTGTGGACATGTCTAGTTAAAGTGATCATTCTAAACTGATCATTAGTGCTCATTGAGTAAAGGTTTATAAATGAAGCATAATACATGGCATCACACAATTTTGGATAGGTTGGATTACTTGAACGCTTTCGCGTATCTATTTCTGCCTCAAATTTTGTTACAATATAGAAAATTTGAGCTAGCTTAACGTGGGCATTGGATTCGTGTGTTTCTAAGATCTAAATCAAAAGTTACAAAGGATTTAGTGCGGACATGTCAAGTTGATCGGCCATTTAAAGTAATCATTCTAAACTGATAAGTGTTGCCCATAAAGTAAAGCATTATAAATGAAACATAATGCATGGCATCAAGAAGTTTGGATAGATTGGATTACTTGTATGTTTTTTCGTCTCTATTTCTGTCTCAAATTTTGTCAAAATATAGAAAATTGAGCTAGCTTAACGTGGCTTTGGATTCGTGTCATTTTGAGCTCTAAATCACAAGTTACAGAAGATTTAGTGTGGACATGTCAAGTTGATCGGCCAGTTAAAGTTATCATTCTAAACTGATCATTGGTGCTCATTGAGTAAAGGCTTATAAATAAATCATAATGCATTGCATCAAATAGTTTTGGATAGATTGGATTACATGGACGCTTTTTCATATCGATTTTTATCTTAAATTTTGTTACAATATAGAAAATTGAGCTAGCTTAACGTGGCTATTTGATTCATGTGTTTATGAGCCCTAATTTAAAAGTTACAGACGATTTAGTGCGTACATGTCAAGTTGATCAGCTAGTTAATGTGATCATTATAAACTGATCATTGGTGCTCATTAATTAAAGGCTTATAAAAGAAGCATAAAACATGGCATCATACAGTGTGGGATAGATTGGATTACTTGGTCTTTATTTCTGTCTCAAATTTTGTCAAAAATTGAGCTAGATTAACGTGGGCATTGGATTTGTGTTATTCTGAGCTCTAAATCAAAAGTTATGGATGATTTAGTGTGGACATGTCTAGTTAATGTGATCATTCTAAACTGATCATTAGTGCTCATTGAGTAAAGGTTTATAAATGAAGCATAATATATGGCATCACACAATTTTGGATAGATTGGATTACTTGAACGCTTTGGCGTATCTATTTTTGTCTCAAATTTTGTTACAATATAGAAAATTTGATCTAGCTTAACGTGGGCATTGGATTCCTGTGTTTCTAAGTTCTAAATCAAAAGTTACAAAGGATTTAGTGCGGACATGTCAAGTTGATCGGCCATTTAAAGTGATCATTCTAAACTGATAAGTGTTGCCCATAAAGTAAAACATTATCAATGAAGCATAATGCATGGCATCAAGAAGTTTGGATAGATTGGATTATTTGGATGTTTTGTCGTCTCCATTTATGTCTCAAATTTTGTCAAAATATAGAAAATTAAGCTTGGTTAACGTGGGCATTGGATTCGTGTCACTCTGAGCTCAAAAGCAAAAGTTACAGACGATTTAGTGCGGACATATCAAGTTGATAGACCAGTTAATATGATTATTCTAAACTGATCATTGGTACTCATTGAGTAAAGTCTTATAAATGAAGCATAATGCATTGCATCAAACAGTTTTGGATGGATTGGATTACTTGAATGCTTTGTCATATCTAGTTCTATCTCAAATTTGTTCAAAATATAGAAAATTGTGCTAGCTTAACGTGGACATTAGATTCGTGTCATTCTGATTTCTAAATCAAAAGTTACAGACGATTTATTGCGTACATGTCATGTTGATCGGCCCGTTATAGTAATCATTGTAAACTGATCATTGGTGCTCATTAAGTAAAAGCTTATAAATTAAGCATAATGCATGGTATCAAGAAGTTTGGATAGATTGGATTACTTGGATGCTTTGTTTTCTCTATTTCTGTCTGAAATTTTGTCAAAATATAGACAATTGAGCTAGCTTAACGTGGCTTTGGATTCGTGTCATTTTGAGCTCTAAATCACAAGTTACAGAAGAATTAGTGTGGATATGTCAAGTTGATCGCCCAGTTAAAGTTATCAGTATAAACTGATCATTGGTGCTCATTGAGTAAAGGCTTATAAATAAATCATAATGCATGGCATCAAATAGTTTTGGATAGATTGGATTACATGGACACTTTGTTGTATCCATTTCTATCTTAAATTTTGTTACAATATAGAAAATTGAGGTAGCTTAATGTGGCCATTTGATTCATGTGTTTATGAGCCCTAAATTAAAAGTTAAAGACGATTTAGTGCGTACATGTCAAGTTGATCATCCAGTTAAAGTGATCATTATAAACTTATCATCGGTGATCATTAAGTAAAGGCTTATAAATGAAGCATAAAGCATGACATCATACAGTCTGGGATAGATTGGATTACATGGTCTCTATTTCTGTCTCAAATTTTGTCGAAAAATAGAGAATTGAGCTAGCTTAACGTAGGCGTTGGATTCGTGTCATTTGAGCTCGAAATCAAACGTTACGGACGATTTATTGTGGACATGTCAAGTTTATTGGGAATTGGATTCGTGTTATTCTGAGATCTAGATCAAAAGTTAGGGACAATTTAGTGCGCACATGTCAAGTTGATTGGCCAGTTAAAGTGATGATTCAAACTGAGCATTGGTGCTAATTAAGTAAAGGCTTATAAATAAAGCATAATGCACGGCATCACACAGTTTTGGATTGATTGGATTACTTGGAAACTTTGTCATATCTAGTTATGGGACAAATTTTGTCAGAATGAGGGCATTGGATTCGTGTCATTCTAAGCTATAAATTAAAAGTTAGAGACGAATTAGTGCAAACATGACGAGTTGATCGGCTAGTTAAAATGATCATTCTAAACTGATCATTGGTGCTCATTGAGTTGAAGCTTATAAATGAAAAATAATGCTTGGCATCACACAGTTTGGGATTGATTGGATTACTTGGACGCTTTATCGTATCTATTTCTATCTCAAATTATGTCAAAAAATAAAAAATTGAGCTAGCTTAATGTGGGCATTAGATTCATGTCATTCCGAGCTCTAAATCAAAAGTTACGGATGATTTAGTGTGGACATGTCAAGTTGATCGGGCAGTCAAAGTTAACATTCTATGATTATCATTAGTGCTCATTGAGTAAATGCTTATGAATGAAGCATCACGCAGTTTGGGATAGGTTGGACTACTTGGATGCTTTGTCGTCGCTATTTCTGTCTCAAATTTTGTCTAAAAATAGAGAATTGAGCTAGGTTAACATGGCCATTGGATTCGTGTCGTTCGGAGCTCTAAATCAAAAGTTACAGACGATTTAGTGCGGACATGTCAAATTGGTCGGCCAGTCAAAGTGATCATTCAAAACTGATCATTGGCGCTCATAAAGTAAAGGCTTATACATGAAGCCTAAAGAATTGCATCATGCAGTTTTGGATGGATTGGATTACTTGGACGGTTTGTCGTATCTATTTCTGTTTCAAACTTTGTCACAATATAGAAAATTAAGCTAGCTTAACGTGGGCACTAGATTCTTGTCGTTCCGAGCTCTAAATAAAAGTTACGGACAATTTAGTGTGGGCATGTCAAGTGGATAGGCCGTTTAAAGTGATCATTCTAAGCTGATCATTAGTGCTCATTAAATAAAATGCTTATAAATGAAGCATAATGCAAGGCGTCAAGCAGGTTGGATAGATGGGATTACTTGGACGCTTTGTTGTCTCTATTTTAGTCTCAAATCATGTCAAAATATAGAAAATTGAGCTAGCTGAACGTGGGCATTGGATTCGTGTATTTCTAAGATCTAATTCAAAAGTTACAAAGGCTTTAGTGCGGACATGTCAAGTTAATCGGCCATTAAAAGTGATCATTCAAAACTGATAAGTGTTGCCCATTAAGTAATGCATAATAAATGAAGCATAATGCATGGCATCAAGAAGTTTAGATAGATTGGATTACTTGGATGTTTTGTCGTCTCCATTTGAGTCTCAAATTTTGTCAAAATATAGAAAATTGAGCTAGTTTAACGTGGGCATTGGATTCGTGTCTCTCTGAGCTCAAAATCAAAAGTTACGGACGATTTAGTGCGGACATATCAAGTTGATAGACCGGTTAATATGAACATTCTAAACTGATCATTGGTACTCATTGAGTAAAGTCTTAGAAATGAAGCATAATGCATTGCATCAAACAGTATTGGATAGATTGGATTACTTGAATGCTTTGTCATATCTAGTTCTATCTCAAATTTTGTCAAAATATAGAAAATTGTGCTAGCTTAACGTGGGCATTAGATTCGTGTCATTCTAATCTCTAAATCAAAAGTTACAGACGATTTATTGCGTACATGTCAAGTTGATCGGCCCGTTAAAGTGATCATTATAAACTGATCATTGGTGCTCATTAAGTAAAAGCTTATAAATGAAGCATAATGCATGGCATCAAGAAGTTTGTTTTCTCTATTTCTGTCTCAAATTTCGTCAAAATATAGAAAATTGAGCTAGCTTAACGTGGGCGTTGGATTTGTGTCATTTTGAGCTCTAAATCACAAGTTACAGAAGATTTAGTGTGGACATGTCAAGTTGATCGGCCAATTAAAGTTATCATTTTAAAATGATCATTGGTGCTCATTGAGCAATGGCTTATAAATGAAGCATAATGCATGGTATCACACAATTTCAGATACATTGGATTACTT
This sequence comes from Pugionium cornutum, assembly GCA_018901935.1. NCBI lineage: Eukaryota > Viridiplantae > Streptophyta > Magnoliopsida > Brassicales > Brassicaceae > Pugionium > Pugionium cornutum. The sequence continues at coordinate 27,592,217 of CM032163.1, forward strand.
GGACACATTGCCGTATCTATTTCTATTTCAAATTTTGTTACAATATAGAAAATTGAGCTAGCTTAACGTGCGCATTTGATTCGTGTGTTTCTGAGCTCTAAATCAAAAGTTACGGGCGATTTTAGTGCGAAAATGTCAAGTTGATCGGCCAGTTAAAGTGATCATTGTAAATTGATCATTGGTGCTCATTAAGTAAAAACTTATAAATGAAGCATAATGCATGGCATCAAGCAGTTTGGATAGATCGGATTACTTGGATGCTTTGTTGTCCCTATTTCTCTCTTAAATTTTGTCAACCTATAGAAAATTGAGATAGCTTAATGTGGGCTTTAGATTCGTGTCATTCTGGGCATTAAATCAAAAGTTATAGACGATTTAGTGTGTGCATGTCAATTTGGTCAGCCAGTTAAATTGATCATTGGTGCTCATTGAGTAAAGACTTATAAATGAAGCATAATGCATGGTATCACACAGTTTCGGATAGATTGGATTACTTGGACACTTTGCCGTATCTATTTCTATCTAAAATTATTTTGCAATATAGAAAATTGAGCTAGCTTAATGTGAGCATTTGATTCATGTGTTTCTGAGCTCTAAATCAAAAGTTATAGACAATTTATTGCGTACATGTCAAGTTGATCGGCCACATAAAGTGATCATTCTAAACAGATCATTGGTGGTCATTGAGTAAAGGCTTATAAATGAAACATAAAGCATGGCATCACGCACTTTGGGATAAAATGGTTTACTTTCTAAAATGCTTTGTCGCCTCTATTTCTTTCTCAAATTTTGTTAAAAATAGAGAATTGAGCTAGCTTAACGTGAGCATTGGATTCAACTCATTCTGAGCTTTAAATCAAATATTACAGACGATTTAGTGCGGACATGTCAAGTTGATTGGGCAGTTAAAGTGATCATTCAAAAGTGATCATTGGTGCTCATTAAGTAAAGGCTTAAAAATGAAGCCTAAAGAATGGCATCACGCAGTTTGGGATGGATTCGATTACTTGGACGCTTTGTCGCATCTATTTATGTCGCAAACTTTGCCACAATATAGAAAATTGAGCTAGCTTAACGTGGCCATTGGATTCGTGTCATTCCGAGCTCTAAATCAAAACTTACGGACAATTTCATGCGGACATGTCAAGTTTATCGGCCAATTAAAGTGATCATTCTAAATTGATAGTTGGTGCTCATTAAATAAAGGCTTATGAATGAAGCATAATCCAAGGCATCAAGCAGTTTGTATATATTGGATTACTTGGACGCTTTATCGTCTCTATTTTTGTTTAAAATTTTGTCAAAATATAGAAAATTCAGCTAGCTTATCCTAGGCATTGGATTCATGTGTTTCTGAGCTCTAAATCAATAGTTACAAACGATTTAGTGCAGACATGTCAAGTTGATAGGCCATTTAAAGTGATCATTCAAAACAGATCATTGGTGCACATTAAGTAAAAGCTTATAAATGAAGTATAAAGCATGGCATCACGCAGTTTGGGATATATTGGATTATTTGACACTTTTTCGTCTCTATTTTTATCTCAAATTTGGTTAAAATATAGAAAATTGAGCTAGTTTAACGTGGGCATTGGATTCGTGTGTTTCTAAGCTCTAATTCAAAAGTTACGGAGGATTTAGTGTAGACATGACAAGTTGATCGGCCATTTCAAGTGATCATTCTAAACTGATATGTGTTGCCCATTAAGTAAAGCCTTATAAATGAAGCATAATTCTTGGCATCAAGAAGTTTGGATAGATTGGATTACTTTGATGTTTTGTCGTCTCAATTTCTTCCTCAAATTTTGTCAAAATATAGAAAATTGAGCTAGCTTAATGTGGGCATTTGATTCTTCTCACTCTGAATTCAAAATCAAAAGTTACGGACGATTTAGTGCGGACATGTCAGGTTGATCAACCAGTTGATATGATTATTCTAAACTGATCATTGGTACTCATTGAGTAAAGTCTAATAACTGAAGCATATTGCATTGCATCAAACAATTTTGGATAGATTGGATTACTTGGACGCTTTGTCATATCTAGTTCTATCTCCAATTTTGTCACAATATAGAAAATTGATCTAGCTGAACGTGGTTATTGGATTCATGTCATTCTGAGCTCTAAATCAAAAGTTTACAGACGATTTATTGCAAACATGTCAGGTCTATCAGGCAGTTAGAGTGATCATTCTTAAACTGATCATAGGAATGTTAAAAATCATTAATGGGTTTTTAGTGGGTATTTACAATATTTAAAACCAATTTAAACTCATTTATTAGAATTAAGATTAATAGGTTTAAATGAGTATTTATTTAAAACCCATTTATTAAAAGGGTTTTTGCTTTAAGAAAATGGGTACACTATAAAACCCATTTATATTTTATTTTTGTTTAATCAACAATGATTTAAAAAATTATTTTATAATAAGTAATCAATAACGTTTTGTAGAAAATAAAGAATAAAAATTATGTTTAGTAAAAAATATAAAATTATATTTTTAACGTGAAAATGCGTAATTGTGTTTTGGCAGGAAAATGCAAAATTATATTTTTCTGCAAAAATAATGAATTATGTTTTTGCCAAGAAACAAAAATAATGAATTATGTTTTTGCCAAAAAATGCGAAATTACGTTTTCGACAAGAAAATGCAAAATTATATTTTTGGCAGGTAAATATGAAATTAACGGAAAAATACGAAATCTTGTTTTTAGCGGAAAAAGGTTAAATTACGTTTTTGGTGGAAAAATATGGAATTACGTTTTCGATGGAATAATTCTGAATTATGTTTTTAGCAAAAAATTTTGAATTACGTTTTTGACGAAAAATATAGAATCACGTTTTGGATGAAAAATGCTTAATTTTTGACAAAAAATATAGAATAATTTCTTGATATAAAATAAATTTAAACGGGTGAATTCGAAATGAAGTAACTTTAACCATTATAACATTTAAAAATATTAGAAAACTAAAATTTCCTATGAAACATATGATAAAAATTCAATATTTTAATATATTTATAAAAATTAATATTTTTAACAGATAAATAAAGTTATTACCTATTTTTAAAATAAAAATTACAATATTATTTTATTAAAAATATAATGGTTATAAATAAATATAAACAAGAAGAAAAAAATATAACCTAAAATGGATTAAATTGGTTAAATGGGTTTGAATGAATTTAAATGGGTTAGTGTAATTATTATTGGGTCTAAATGTGTAACCCTATTAGAGCTTTATAATAAATGGGTTTTATAGGGTTTGGGATTTAAATGAGGTGGGTTTTATATGGGGTGGGTTTAAATGGGATGGGTATACCCATTTTAACATCCCTACTGATCATTCGTTTTGATTAAGTGAAGGCTTATAAATGAATCATAATACATGGTATCACACAGTTTTGAATAGATTGGATTACATGAACGCTTTGTCGTATCTGTTTCTTTCTGAAATTTTGTTTCAATACAGAAATTGAGCTAGCTTAATGTGGGCATTTTTGATTCGTGTGTTTATGAGCTCCAAATTAAAAACCACGGACGATTAAATGCGTACATGTCAAGTTCATCACCCAGTTAAAATGATCATTCTAAACTGATCATTGGTGCTCATTAAGTAAAGGCTTAAAAATGAAGCCTAAAGAATGGCATCACGCAGTTTGGAATAGATTGGATTACTTGGACACTTTGTCCCATCTATTTATGTCGCAAACTTTGCCACAATGTAGAAAATTGAGCTAGCTTAACGTGGGCATTGGATTCGTGTCATTCGGAACTGTAAATCAAAAGTTACGGACGATTTAGTGCGGACATGTCAAGTTTAACGGCCAATTAAAGTGATCATTCTAAATTGATAATTGGTGCTCATTAAATAAAGGCTTATGAATGAAGCATAATGCATGGCATCAAGCAGTTTGGATAGATTGGATTTCTTGGACGTTCTATCGTCTCTATTTCTATATAAAGTTATGTCAAAATATAGAAAATTGAGCTAGCTTAACGTTGGCACTGGATTCCTGTCATTCCAAGCTCTAAATCAAAAGTTACGTACGATTTAGTGCAGACATGTCAAGTTGAGCGGCCAGTTAAAGTGATCATTCTAAACTGATCATTGGTGCTCATTAAGTAAATGCTTATAAATGAAGCATAATGCATGGCATCAAGCAGGTTGGATAGATTGGATTACTTGGACGCTTTGTCTTCTCTATTTCTGTCTCAAATCATGTTAAAATATAGAAAATTGAGCTAGATTGACGTGGGCATTGGATTCGTGTGTTTCTTAACTCTAATTCAAAAGTTACGGAAGATTTAGTGTGGACATGTCAAGTTAATTGGCCAATTAAAGTCATCATTTTAATCTGATCATTAGTGCTCATTGAGTAAAGGCTTATAAATGAAGCATAATGCATGGTATGACACATTTGTGGATAGATTGGATTACTTGGATGCTTTGTCGAATCTATTTCCATCTCAAATTTTGTCAAAAAATAGAGAATT